>PVKU01000031.1:611501-653974 GCA_004027475.1 Anoura caudifer
GAGGAGGAGGAGGAGGAGGAGGAGGAGGGGGGAGGGGAGGAGAGGAGAGGAGAGGAGAGGAGAGGAGAGGAGAGGAGAGGAGAGGAGAGGAGAGAAGGGGGTGGGTGGAGAGATGTATATTCCCTACATTGGTCATATAATGATGTAGTCACTAGAGTTGAGTCCTGGCTTATACCAGTCCCATCTTAGTTGTTAGAAGGGAGGGCATGATTCTCAGGTTAGAGGGGAAAATCATATCACCTGCGCCAAAGAACTCAATGTCCTCTTGACCTCTCCCATTGACTACTGCCCCAGAAGGAAACTCTGATGGTCAAGGTTTTATTTTTAAACCTTTAGGAGGAAATAGTATGTGCAAGAAGCATTCCCTTTGTTTATAATCCACCAACTCTGGATGCCCATAGGAGGAAGTTATAGAGGGGTACTCCCTTCATCCTAATTATTTCCGTGCCTGTTTAGATCCATATTTTTAAAAAGCCTTTTCTTTGCTGTAAAGTCTTTTCTTTATCCATATGCAATATCAAAACCCCTCTACTATGGTTAGTGTTATCCCCTCTGAAGAAACTGACTTAGGTGAAAGCATTCACATCTATTAACAGGACAAGAGTCACATTGCTCTTCAAAATGACTGCAAATTGCTCATATTAGTAACTTTATTTATATCATAAATATTTTTATCGAGCTATTAGTAATCCTCTTAACCTCGCTGGGTGAAGCCAGTACGTCAATAGGATGGTGTGACTACATGTGACAGACACCCAGAGTATTTGTGAAGACTGGTGGGGAAATGGAGGTAGTGAAATACTGCAGTGCAATAAGGGACAGAATTACTGAATAACAAGCTTTGTTTTGGCCGCCATATTTTCTGTGCTCTTGGCTGACTTCCCTTCTACCCTACACAGACCTACCCTACCCTCTCAATCTTCTTTAATTACTTAGCTGCTTTCAGTGCAAACAGGCAAGGTACGCCTGACTTGTTTCCTTGGAAGGTCAGTGTTCCCCAGCTCTTCCTTCTGTCTCCGTCCAGGCGGTGTTCCAGTCTCCAGCAGAACTGGACTTAGAACTTGCATTACAGTTCCTTTGCTGGATTTGAGCTACACTGAATAGAGCCTTTGTCTCCAAATAGCCACCTTCCCATCTGCCGAGTATTAAATGTATTCCACTGCTCCGGTTTGAGTGCTGACTTTAGGTCTTGAATGTTCTTAGAATTTTAAGGATAACAGGGTATTGGGTTGCAAAGGATTTCCAGTAGCCTTTATTTTACAAGTAAGAAAACTAAGACCCTGAAAAGTTAAGTAACTTTCTCAAGTTCTTACATTGCAATTCCAATACCTTTAGTTTTGTAGATAAGGAGATGGAAACCCAGAGAGATGAAACAGCTTAAGTCCTATATCAAAATGTAAATACCCTTGGAATAAAATCTGAAATCAAGCAATAAAACCCACTGCCTGAAGTAAAATCTGTACCTGAAGTTAGAAATAAAATGTAATAGGAGTGTATTTTGTAAATATTAAAGTGATGCATTTTTATTTTTCCATTAAATCATGTTCACTAACAGCTTTAAATTTTCAAATTTAAGCTCAAGGTTTATTTCTCAAGGGAAGAAGAGCAAGAGGCCAATAGTCAGCTCTGAGATTCAAACCTAAATTTCATAGTTTCTCTAGCAACAGTTCAGTCGTGGGTGCCAGCTGTCAAAAATAGAAAAGAATTTCCTAAGTTATTTTATTTCACTCTTTCATAACTAAAGAGGCTTGCTTGGTAGGCCAAACCACAGGATGATGTGTAAGGGAAGTCCCGTCCACGTGGTAAGAGACAGGGGAGGGAGCCAGCCCCTTAGGGTCCTGGGGAACGTACAAAATTGAGGCAGGGGAAGGAGCGAAGGACAAACACCATGGCTCTGGTTTGCCTTCTCTCAACTCCAAATGAGTCTGGGACTGAGATGTGGCAAATTGCACCATTTGACTGCATTACTTATCTCTCTCCGTATCTAAATTCTTTTGGCATGTAACTCTGCAGGGCCTGCCCCTGTGGACAGGATGAGCTGTCCTGCTACTTGAATTTGGACTTGCTTTGGCCAATAGATAAGGCAAAAATGGCAGTGAGGCCATTCTGAGCCTAAACTTCAGGAAGAATTCCTGTCTCTGCTTGTCAGCTTGTGCCTCTGTCATCACCATGAGAACATGCCCAGGCCAGCCTACGGAAGGATGAGAAACGCACAGAGCATAATCGAGTTGCCTTGCACCTGTGAAAGCAAGATTAGCGCAGAGAACACCCAGCTAACCCCCACACATGTGAGCGAGCCCCACCAAGATCAGCAAGCTGCCTAGCTGATCCCCAGCTAACTTCAGGCATGCGAGCAATCAACATATAACTCTGCATGCCTCTAGGATTTGTTAGTTGTTTGTTATGCAGCTTTCTTCTATTTTAGCAAAGCTAACTGGTAGGGGGTGTTTAAGACATTAAAGTAAGTATGACAAAGGTGGTGGTATGCTTCCCCAGGAATCCTAGGGAAAGAATATCAGTCAGGTGGTCATCCACCATGGTTCGAAGCCATGGCAGCAGCTGGACTTGGTGATGGGGATAAGAATGATCAGTCCTCCTGATTCCTTTCTACCTGCATGTGACATGCAAAGACTAAGATGTGCCCAAGGGACATGGTAAGAAGAAGCAGAGGAGTCGAGAGGGCCCGTGAACCAGAAGAGCCTTCAAGTTTGGTGTTTGGAAACCAGCAGGTGCTTCAGCAAGCCAGACGCACACAGAGACACGTGGCATTAGTTATGCCAGTTTAGGGGGCCCGACAGGTGTCAGTGAAAAGTCTTTTGAAATACTTGGAACTTCCAGAGTCTTCACCTCAAAGCACTAGGAAGTGACATCAGACTGTGAATGGAAGTGGCTGTTGATTTTCTCACCTGTGATTTCATTTACCAGGCGCAGCCTTAAAACCCAGCCAAGTCACTGAACTTTTCCACGGTGTCCCCACGGGAGGTTGGGTCCTGGGGTGGACTCCCCTGCACTCTCCACCTCAGTTGCCCTTCCCTTTAGATCCATCACTAGAGAAATGCCTTTCATTCCATGATTAGAAATAAGACAACAAATAAAGAGCTCCTAAAAGCACACCTAAGGTCACACAGATATGAAAGGGAAAGGCAGCCAAAGGAAAAGGAGGCAAAGCAAACAAACCTCTAACTTGCTCATGGGTTTGCCTCTCTCACTTAGATTATCTGCTCTGAATTGCACTCTGTAGAACTTGAGGGCTGTATGAGGTGACACAGAGCAAAAAGAAATAGTAATCAAGGCTCCCTATAGCAAAATACTATGGAACGCAACCACTGTGAGATTACGGTGGGAATGTGTTCCTTAGAATCGACTTTGTAACGAATACAGGTGTCTTTCTGTTCATTTTTTAATCAGTTTAACTTTAACCAGCTTATCTCACCCCAGAACTGTCTTTTTATGGCATGCCCATCAAAGGTCCGTAGAGCCTGTCTCGGGAACTTTGCCCCGGATGGGTCTGCGTTGTGCTGAGAACCAGGCTTACTTGCCACCGACTTTATTAGTGAGCGTTCACTGTGTTTGCCTCTGGAAGGAAGGGGGCCATGAAGAAGTGAATTCTGTATCTTTTACTCGAGATCATCAGGTGAGTTTATCCAATATGATTGTCTTTTGGTCAACGAGAAAGGAAAGCAGGATTATAAGAGCATGCTAAAATTTAAATGATTGTTCACTGCTTTGTAGAAACTGTGTTTTCCCTTATGCCTGACTTTCTCAGCATTACAGTCATACCTCAGTACTCAGCAGCTTCAGAGCTCAGCAGACCCTGTACTCATTGAATTTTACAAGAAAAAAATATCTCAGCATTTGGCACTTCCTCGGGACTCCTTGAATTTGCTAGAATTTGTTTGAATCATAATGCCATCCTGCAAGAGAAAATGCTTCATCGCTTGTTGCTTGTTCACGGGAATGAACTGACGAGAGTACTGAGGTACTGTTGTATTTCTGCCATTCAAATTAATTCTGACTTGGAAAAAATTAATCTAACAAACAAAATCATAGAACTGATGCCTTCCAGAATGGCCTTTCCCTGCATTTATATTAATTCAACCTGCAAGCAATGCTTTATGGAGTGGCCATATAGAAAATTAGGCAAGCAAAGAGTTTAGGAACAGTGTAAATCTTTTATGGTGAGAAAATGGTCTTTGTGCAAGAGGAGAAGAAGGAAAGAAGAGAAGAAAGAAGGAGGAAGGGAAGGAGGAAGAGAAGAAGAAGAAGAAGAGGAGAAGGAGAAGAAGAAAAAGGAGGGGAAGAAAAAGAAGGAAGGAGAGGTATTCTTTTTGGTTGAAACATTGACTTTTCTGTACTGAAAGAGCTCCCACAGAAAAGGCTTCTGATCCCCTTCCTTAGTGAGGAACCCTCCAGGAAGACCACAGGCTGTATCTGGATAATGTATGCAGGGGGTAGTGGGGAAGAGACAGTTGAGAATATTAGTGTAGTTGTCATGTCAAGGTCATCGATGTGAGTTTTTAATTGTCTTGAGGGGCTTGTGCATGGTAAATACTATGCCTAATTAGTTAGTTTTTATATTAATGTAACTTTTGTTAAAGTTGTAATTATGAAGGAAAAGCTTCTCTTAAGCTCTTCATTTAACTAACAAATCTTGTTCTACTCTTTAAAACTAGTAAACAAGGAGCAATTATTTTCACATTTTCTTTGATGAATGTACAATTAATTCAAATAGAATAGACTAAACTACTTTAAATAATTAATCCCTTTGACAAATTTAGTAAATCACATTTTCTAAAATATTTTAGACTGTAATATAAATTTGTTTTGTTTTGACAGCATTTTAAAAACTTCCTAACAACTCACAATCAAATCATAACAAGAAAAGGCTGCCTATACATTTAAAACTGGCTTGCAAATATAATAAAGTGTAATTGTAAATAATGCATCTCTAGTTTTTGCAAATTTAGTCAAATTCTTGGGTATCGTTTTAATTTAAAATGCAATTCCAAAGTCTATTACACATTTAAATTTATATTCAGATACTTTCACTCAAAGAACTCTATTAAACATTATAAATTCTTTAGATACCAAATATGTAAAACTGCCCCAATAGTTAAAAAGTTTATTCCAAATCCTGAACTCAAAGTATAAATGCTGCTGGGCTAATATATGTCATAGTGTCTGTATTTAATGTAAAACTTTCTGTGTTTGATAAACTACACAATCATCAAAAAAAGCATTATTTAGCATTTCAGAGAGGAGAGATCGACGATTAATGATAATAATAGGATTACTTAGGGGTGAGAACCCAGGGACAAAACGCAAGAGCCGCATAATACTGAGCTATCATCGAATCTCAACCTGACATGCTCGGTCCTTCGGTCCTTCACTGGAGCCCCTGTCTGACCAGGGGCTTCGGATCCACACTCGTGCCCAGTGCTTCCACCTCATTTGCATAGACTCAACCCTGTATCCGCAGCGAAGCTTCATGTGACTTTCTTCAACTAATCCTATTATTGCTGTATTGAATGCTCAATCTTTCCACTTTGGAGACTGTGTGTGGCTGCGGATGTGCAGTTATACTGAGGCGTTAACCTCGTCTTTCTCTGTGCAGACATTCTCTGCCTAGTCCATCTGGTCATCAGCATCCCTCACAACTTGGCCTGATATTTTGAATGTGCACCACCTTATTGTCATGCAAATATGGAAACTCAACTTCTTAAGTACATATCAGAGAGATGGCTCTAGAAACCCTAATTTTATCATTTTTCAACAATTACATTTTCTATTGTGATATATACATAACACAAAATTTACCATTTTAACCAGTTTTATGCATTTATATATTTTAAAGATTTTATTTATTTATTTTTAGAGAGAGGAAGAAAGTGAGGCAGAGAAAGTTCTATGTGAAGAGAAACATTGATCGGTTGCCTGTCATATGCGCCCAACCAGGGACAAATCTACAACCCAGGTGTGTGCCCTGACTGGGAATTAAACCAGTGACCTTTCACTTTATGGAACAAAGCCCAATCAACTGAGCCACACCAGTCAGGGCTGAACCATTTTTAAATGTGCAGTTCACTGCCTTAAGTCCATTAACAATATTTTGCAGCTATCACCACTATTCAATTCCATAACGTTTTCATTGCCCTGAAGAGAAACTCTATACTCCTTAAATAATTATTCTCTATTTTTCCTCCCCACAGCACCTGGTAACTTCTATTCTACTTCCTGTCTCTATCAATTTATCTGGTCTGGGCATTTAATATAAGTGGACTCATACAATCATTATCATTTTGTGTCTAGTTTCTTTCACCTAGTATAATGTCTCTAATGTTCGCCCATGTTATAGCCAATATCATAATTTAATTAGTGTTGAAGGCTGCATAATATTCCATTATATGTATATACCACATTTTATTTATCCACTTATCTCTTCATGGACACTTGGTTTGTTTCTACCTTTGGTTATTGTGAGTAACGCCGCCATGAACATTGGTGCACACGTATCTGAGCCCCCATGTCCAATTCTTTGGGGTACACACCCAGAAGCGGAATTGCAGGGTGACATGGTAATTCTGTGCTTAACTTTCTGAGGAACTGCCGTACTGTTTTCCACGGTGGTGGCGCTACTTCACATTTCACCAGCAATGCGTACGAGTCCTAATGTTTCCACCTCTTTGCTAGCATCTGTCATTTGTTTGCTTATGTCACGAGTGTATGTTTGTGACACAGTCTTTTCTATAAGTCAGCTGGGCAACTGCTCGGTGAGCTGCCTGCTGAGCAGCCCGGCACCAAGAGACAGACAAGAGTCACACACGGTGACTATGCTGTTCACTCAGCTTTTATTGGATGAAGGTTCACTAGAAGTAGAACATCGACACGCATTAGTATCCTACTCACGCTCTGACAATCTAAGTGAACTATAGCGCACGCACACACACCCAAACACACACACAGCAATCAGTGGGGAATAAAGAACCTGAGTCCCAGAGTCTCAGTCTGCAGGTCCGGGAAACAGCACGGTGGGCAAGGGAGCTGTCAGCATCCTGCAGGAGGGATCTCCAGAGCCAGGCGGGCAGCAGGGCAGACGAAGTCCTCAGTCCAGCAGGGCAGAGCCTCGGGCAGTTGACGCCGAGGGAGATCTGCGTGGCATGGAGCAGCACTCTGGGGTGTGGGGCTCGGCTGTCTCAGCAGTGGTCTGGAGCCTGCCTCAGTTACACCTTGAAAGTGGGGTGCTCCACACTTCTGGGTCTTTTGATAAGTGTCTTGGCACCCCCGATGGCAAGTGGGGAATTTGTCCAGGAGCCTATGGGTGGTGCATGGCTGTTCTTCTTGGCACCCGTTATGGCAGTGTGGAATTTCCCCAGGAGCCTATCTATGGGAGATTCCACTCTGCAGACACGGCTATTCTCATCAAGTGTGCAGACATCTGAAGTGCATCTCCTTGCCAGACGAGTCTGCTCTGACTTAGGAAGTTTCCCTCTTGAACCAAAGTGTCCTGGCTGACTGGCAGCCATCTTGGTTGGCATGAGGGACTCCACTTTGTTTTATATACTTAATGCTATCTCAATCGGACCAATGCCATTTTATTGATCCTGCTCTCCACAGTTTGTTTTTTTTGTAATAGCCCTCCTAATGGCATGTCATTGCGGTTTTAATACAACTTGCGTTTTTGTAATGACTAGTGATGAACATATTTTCATGTACTTCAACAAGTATATTTTATGTAAAAGTGAGCATTGCATGTGGAAAAGAGCATGATGTATAGAATCTATAATTTAGAAAGATTCAGTTAGAATTCTAAGTCAAATAATTAGCACCTAGAATAACGTTTTCAAATGCTTTGAGTCCTGGTATCCTCCTTTAGAAAGTGAGAGAAAAAAATACTTGGTTTTCAGAGGTTTAGGTACACACAAATAATGGTCAGTATTAATAATATTGCAACATAAGAAAATAAATTATTTCATTTCAGGGTACTAGTCCTACTGGTAAAATTCCAAATGAGATTCCAGTTTTCCTGATGGTGAAGAAACTCACTATGTCCCCAAGTCATTTAACATCACATTAAGGGAGAAGTAAAGAGAGGATAGTTCTTAAAATAATAAGACTAATGATCATACACTTGCACTTTAATGTATAAAAGTTAAAAGCAAAATAAAATATTTAATGTCTTTTTTATTAAATAAAACATACTCCACATTTTTTCCCTCTTTTCTATTCCCACACCCTTTTGTATGATTAAAATTCTGAATCAAACAACAGAAGAAATTCTAGGTGTCTTGCAATGAGGGCCTGGACAAACTAATCAATCTTGAGCTCCTGGCAGACCCCAGGGTAACGTTTTATTTGTGTAATAGAGGGAGAATTAGGTCTGCTTGTGCTGTCAGGGCGTGGTGATAGATCTAACTGCCCCATCTAAATGAGAGCCATTATTCTGTATAAATTCTCTCGAGTCAGAGAAAATGCAGCTCCAGACCCTGTGATATAGACAAAGAAGAGGAAGGACCCACGACTGCCCACGCTGTTTCAGGCAGAAATCTGTCACAGGTAAAAGCTGGACTGATAAAGACACCCATTTTCTGACGTTTTGCCAATTGACGTCACTTGCAGATAAGGAGGATCACCTGACAAGCCATCAGCCTGCAGCCGTTAATCACCCTCCGCTGCTTTACCCGTGGTGTTTAAGAACTCCCCTTTCGCAGAAGCAATTGATGTCTATACAGAGACTCAAGTTATGTCTGTTAAAGCAATCAACTCTCACAAACACAAAAATTCTGTACTCCTAACATGATGGGTACATAAGACATTCACTGAACTGGTCCCTGAATGGATTAAAAATACTTTTCAGCTTTTATGGCGGGTGACCCTAAATGTCTCAAGAAAAACGAATGTGTTTTCATGGCTTCCACGGAAATGCTTAGGATGATGACTATGTTATTGTCTCTTCTCGTGCTTCCTTAATGGAAGAGCACACAAGGTGGAAACAATCTTTTTTTTTACAAAAATGACTCAGTCCTAGGCTTGAATGCTCGCATTACCATGTCGTATCTCTGGGTGACAGGGGGCAAGATACATAATTTCAGTGAGCTTCAATTTTCTCATCACTGAGACAATCCCAACAGGGCTGTTGGTACACAGAAATGGGCGAATGTTGGTGAGCATACCTAGCACAGGTCCAAACTAGCAGGTATGCAAATTAACTTTCTTTCAATCTTTTTTTTCCCTGTTGTACTTAGCATTAATTATAAACGTCCCACAATGTATAACTCATCTCTTGAACTTTATGTGCAAGCTCCTCAAGGACAGAAAAATTACATCTGCTTTTTCTTCTATAATAATATGTCATTGCATGTAGTAATCAATAGGGTATGTCTTTTATCTAATTATAAGAATAATATATGTTCATTTTAAATGATTGATAAAGTACCTAGACTGGAAAAAAAATAAAATTTTCATAATACAACACCATTGAAAGAACCACTAATAATTCATTTTGGCATATTTCCTTCTAGTCTTTTCCCCATGAGTGTTTAAAAATTAAGATCATTCAGTACTTAGAGATTTATGGTCTTTTTTTCATTTAATTTTATATAATGAACATTTCTCCTATCAATATTTTTCAAAAGTATGAATTTTAAAAGCTTCATAGTAGTCCATCAACTGAATGTTCACACTTTGTTTTGCACATTTGTTTCCAAATTTCCACTATTAAACATAATAGCTCATTGAACAATACTGTGCATAAATCTTGCTGCAAATTTCTTATTATTGCATTAAAAAATTCCTATGAATGGAATTAAAAGGCCAAAGAGAGACTGTAATTTTAAGACTCACCCCTCTCCTCTCTTCAACTAACATAACTCTGACTGTAACCAGTTGATGAAGGGTCATTACATCAGGTTCGAGTGTCACAGATGTCATTGTTCCTTACAGGCAGCCACCCCACCTCTGCTGTTTACTGCTGTAGCCCCGTGGTCATAGGCAAATACATATTTATAAAATTGAATTAGCTGGAATGACCTGAAAATATTGGTATTATTGATGTTTTGGTAAATTAAAAAAGGACACTTGAAAAAATAAGACTTTTGTCCAAACATACGTATAACTGTAGAGCATTGTTCATTATCAGAAAAAAAATGTAGACCTGGCTTAAGTGTCCATCAGTATATATTTTCTTGATTCTTTTCTTTTTCCTCTTTATACTCCCACAACCGTATTTCAAATGACTACCAAACTGAAAAATCTAGCCCAAATTCTAAGTATTTCCAAAATCTCGGAGGCATTTCCATTTAAATATGCAATGAATGCAAAGATACTACCGATATCTCAAACCCAGCATCATAAAAATCAAATGTATCTGTTGAACCATGTGAAATTGGCAATACTGACTGACCACTGTCGCCTTATAAAAACAAGAATTTCACATGGTTCACCCTAATAAAGTGTAACATCTTCCTTCCAAAGTGGCTGTCCTTGCATTTGAAATTTCATTCTTTAATTCTTTCATTTGCTATACATAATTAGTTGATAAGTTTTCTAGCCTTATTGCTTCTACTTTATACAGAATTGCTGTTTCTATGTGACCTCAATTTATACAATTTACAACCTTAGTTCAAGTCAGTGTGTCCTCTTGAATTATTGAAAAATATCCTTATGGGTTTCAGTGGCTCATTCAGTCAGCAAACTTTGTACCTACTCTATTTTACGGCCTCAACTAAGAAATGAAGTGCAAATGTGAATAAGCTATGAATAAATTCTCTCAAGGGATTCATGATCTAGTTAACCCAGAATAATTACAAATCAGTACGGTGTTAATGATAATACCAACACAACCCTGAGAATATCTCAAGTCAAGTACAGTGAAAGATGCACAATGTGTCTTCCATATGCAAAAGGGAGTTTTAAAAATTGTCTTCATCCTTAAGAAAAAGAAATAGTTATTTACTCTTTACTGCGTCAGGCCTTGTGGGGAGGCCTGAAGACACAATAGGGAACGAAACCATCCCCTTGTGCATCTGACGGTGTGGAGAAGAAGGCCATTAACAACGGGATCGCACATGTAAAGACCCAGTTACAAGGAGTGTTAAGTGTTCTGAAGGAAAAATACTTTTCTATAAATGAGGGGAATCCCAAAAATTTATTTATAAAAATTTGTGTTTTCGTTCTCACAAGTTTAAACTTCAGTCACCTTCGAAGTCCTCTCCATTGCATGCAATACACCTATCAAGGCTTTTTTTTCCACTGCTCAGAACAGTTTTTGAACTCATCAATTTTGATGCCTTTTAGTGCTTCTGCCATTATTTGTTGCCCTTCTTCCACATGGGCAAAAAAGTTTCCCTTTGAGGACTTTTCATCCGGGGAAACAAAAAAGTCACTGGGGGTGAGATCAGGTGAATAGGGAGGGTGGGGCATGGGATTCGTGCCATCTTTGGTCAAAAACTGCTGACCACTCAGCGTGGTGTGGGCAGGTGCGCTCATAAATCACCCATCAAGAAACAGGCAAACGTGTTGAGAGTCTTCAAAAAATTCACTGAAGCCAAACGCAGCCTCTCACGACAACACCAGCTGGCCCACTGATACAGATGGGTTCCTAGAACGCTCACCTATTGGGGGAAGCCTGTACTATAAGGGGCCCACCCTCCAGAAGATAATTCTGGCTTTTGGGGGGTTTCCCCTCATATTATGGAAGGGTATAGAGAAGGACATAGTTGAGATTGGAGGAGCATTGAAGATGTCCATGAGAAAGTGACAGTTAAGCCCAGGCTTGAGGGGTAAGCAGAGTAACCATGGGAAGAGAGCAGCTGAGGCATTCCCACCGAAAGAAACAGCGTGAACGAACGTGCTGTGTGGGAAAGAAGTTAGCATATTTATGGGGACAAAGGAGACATCACATGATAACACGCACTAGCACTTTGTAAGCCATGAAGCACTAAGAACTATTAATCCCCAAGGATAACAATGATAGCCGTATATTTACATGTTCTATGAGTTGTATATTGATCTCATGAATAATATGTTACTTAATCCCCAGCATGACTCAAGAAGCATTAAGATGGGAATATGGCATTCTACTATCTTTCCTCTGAGTTTCTATAAAGGAAACTTAATCATCTCTGTTATGTAGATTTCCTGTTATGCTAGAGAAATGGAAGCAAAAATGACTACTCTTTCTCATTAAACATGTAAAATTACTCACCCAGATCTACTGACATAGCAGCAAATAAATATTCAGATCTATCCCTGCTTCTCTACTTTCATCCACCTTAGCCGACTTTGGGCTGATAATCTCACCCCTGGACCCCAGAGGCCCCTTCGCACTCCCTTTCACTCCAAGCCACCATCCAGACTATGTGGCCATGACAGCTCTAGCTGTGAAACAAATTCGATTGTGTGACCTTCTTATTTTAAAGTCTACCGATTAAAGAGGACAACTGTGCCTGTTGATGCTCTTGAACAGACAGCCCCTGGTACATCACACATCAGAGAAGCCCTCAGGTGCTTATTATGGGAGCAAACGGGATGAGGAGAAAGATGCTGAGGCCCTAGACTTAGTATGGATGAGGACAGGTGGACGCGGTGCATACATCAGAGGCTAAGGTACATACTCAGGGGATTTGTCTCCGGATGTTCAAATCTTATCTTAGTGGGTAGTTATTTTCATAAAAATAAACTGCATATGTACTTCTTTACCTTTATCTCTCTTATAAATGGCAAAACAACATCTTCCATGGAACATCTGCTTCATGATTTATAATCAAGAGGTATTTTCCTCATCATCAGGTTTGAATGTGTTACCTTTGTTAATAAAACACTTTTTCTTTGCCTATACTCATCTCAGGAACACAAAAGATAATTCTCTAAACACTTTCCTGGCTTCCTTAAACATCTTAATACCACTCAGGATTAATGAAACTTAGTACTGCATCTATCAGCTTTACAAAGATCTAAGCATTTTAAACCAAACTTTCTACCAAGAGCTAGCTGCCTTCAGGTTGAGTTTTTTTCCCAGAATATCACATGGATTTGGCTATGGTTGGGGACACACACTAGCCTACTCCCATGTTGGCGCATTTATTTGGCTTCCCAGAAAGAATCATAGGAACCAAAGGCCCTGATGCCATGTATTCTGTTCTTCCTTGTTCCTGAAAACGTGGCCTCATAGCCACTCGTACACTAGTTGGTATCTAACACACTTACTGACTTTCTTTTGAAAAGGTTTACTGAGGAGGCAAGGAGAACTGAAACAGAAAAAGGAGAACTTCTTGCCAGGACAAGAGACACTTCGTCCCGTTTCCACCAGTGAGTGGTAGGAAGCTGTTCCTGGGGAAAGATGAAACAGATCTGAAAGCTTCCAAAGTCGTTGCCCCTGCTTACTTAGATCCAGGGAATAGGTGAGGACAGAAGATTGTTTTTAGGTTAAAGCTCCGTGGAGACCTCACTTATCTTATACATGGACCAGACTAACTTCTTTCATGTCTTGGACTTCTATTTACAATTCCCCTGCCAATTGTGCCATAAAATTCACACTCTCTCTCTAACGCTCGACCTTCAGGCAGTTACAGGCCTTATCAATGGACTGGAAGAAAGATGTTATTCTCTGCTTTTACAGCTTTGTAAAACAATGATAGACCAAGTCACGTCTTTCAAAACTCTTGATAGCCTAAAATAAACAGTTAAAATGGTGTCTTGCTATTATGTATTTCATAGCAAACCTTTCCTATCATTTTACCTCTCCTTAGAAATCAAACTACATTGTGCCATAAACTGAACTGTGACCTGGGGACCCAGACATACACCGCAGGTCAGTACATCACCATCTATCTGAAATCACAGCATGTCTGAACTCAGGGGGTAATTTTGTTGATAAATGAGACAGAATAGAACACAGCTTGTTCTTTCGCTGCTATATCGACTTCGCTCTACAACAGTAGCAAGAACACAACATTTTTTATGTTTTCAAACAGCCTGGTCTACGAAAATGTACACAAAACAGGGAAACTGTAGTAATTTTCTGGACTATATTGTTACTTTAATAGACTACCAGGAAGAGATTATCATTATGAAAATAGTTTTATTGTTTGATTCTTAAAGAATATATTTTAAATAATCATCCATTTTTTGCATTATTACAAAATAATTAAGTTAAGGTTAATATTTAAATCATAAAAAAGGGACCAACAGATATTCAAGAAAGTAAGCAAATGAAGCTTTGTAAGCAGCGCGAGGCTGAGGGACCGGCATTGAGTCTCAGTATGTTTTGTGTTTGGAAGGCGTTGCTTCATTCGGTCTCCCCAAGAACCCTATGAAGTAAGGGCAGGCGCTGTCCCACCTGTACTCTCTTTCCCTTGCTGTTTTAGTGCACACTGTCCAACATCCCACCTGCAGCAAACACAGTCATTCAATCTTTACCCCCAGCTTTCTCCAGCCGTGGCCGCAGTGCTGGCCTCTGTTGTTGGCTAATGGGAGGGGGAGCCAGCGGTGAATTGACGCCCCTTGGAGCATCCTTCTTCCAAAGACTGACCGGAGTTGGTAACGTGCCGCTCCCACCCACGTGGGGTAACTGCACTGACTCCCCAATTTTCTCCAGTGGGACTCAGCTTCAAGGCTCACACGTTAACTTCTCCAGAACACAGTTTGTTGGCTAACTTTCCCTCGCCGTCTCACTTTTACTCATTCCTACTGTTCTTTTTTTCTATATTTCCAATAAAATACTTGCACTCAAATTCCTGTTTCAAAGTCAGCTTCCCGGAAAACTCAAAATAAGACATCCTCCTTTAACAGAAGGAGAAACTGAGGCTTAGAAAGTCAGAATGCAGGTCCAAGATATTGTCTTAATGTCTCAACACTTAATTATTGGGTGTGAAATTTCCATTTGATAAAGTAAAAAAGTTCTTAACTTCCCCTTCAACAATGTACTTGTAAGAATTCACTAATAAAATTCTATCCTCTCAGATGTTTCATTTCTGAATATAATTGGAAAACATGACTGGGGAAACAATGTATTCAAAACAATCCAAGAACCAAACTGATTTCAAAAATAAACTTTAAAAAGCTGGACAAAGTAAATTACATGAACTTGCAATGCTGGTAGTTCTGTACCTTTTTTCAAGAATTAAGACAAACACAAGTCCTAATGCCTAAGCAAGTCCTAACCAAGAAACAGCACGAGCCACGCGGAGGACCCCGCTCAGAGCAGCTTCGCAATCACCCTGCAGCCACTTCTTTATCCTTCTCCGGCTCTGGCTTTGGTGGCTCCATTGTAAGGGAAGGGGTTTCCCGCTACTCTGCACCAGAATCGCAAGGAGAGATGCCTGAACTCTTCTTCATGAAGCTTGGATGCAGTACATTCGGAAACGGTATTTTAAGAAGCTCCAGATGAAGTTCGAAACTACGGGCGCACAGCGGTCACTGTGCATGTGCCGTAGCAAGGGCTGCAGGGCACTCGCTACTCCAACCTGCCTCATTAGCGCTGGTTTCAGGGGGTGAAGGGGGTAAAGAAAACAGGCACTGTTTAAGGCCAACCCACGCATCTCACACTTTCTTAAGAAATCAGCTCTTGAACAATTCTCAGGAATTTTAATATGCTTGTCAGGAGTCTCTCGGACTCCTTGAATTTTCCCATAAAAGCTAAATATCCAGCTGTAATTTTGAGATATCATCGTCTCTCTACATGCACGCACTTAAAAGGTGAGTTATAAGTGGATTTTATTCTATGTGGTGGAAGAGCAGGATTTGGATTTATAGATTTTATGCTAAGAATGGTTTATTTTCCGAAAGCTGCTCTGGCATCAAGATAATTGTGCTTTCTTAAGTTCCAAAAGAACTTGTATGATTAAAGAATGTGGCATTTAGAGAAAAGGAAGAATATTGTAGAGTTAAATAAAATTCAAGGATCTGTAAACTCTGATTTCTAAGGCAGAAGAGAGTACTTCGTGAACAATTTATTAGAAGCCCAAGAGTAGCTATGTAGCTCAGCCAAGGCTGAATGAGGAATCGAGTTGCGGTTGCAACTCCGGAGCCTGGGTTCGAAGAGAACACTAGAAATTCATGATGTGGTCCTCGAAGTATTTGCTTTTCTCGGTCCACGTCCATGGATCAAGGTTAGTTATAAAAGGCTTTTTACGGAGGGAACGACCAAACTACAGTTTATGTTTTTCTTTTAAAAAAATGTGAAAAGGTTTGATTGTGAGGGGGTAACAGGTGAATAGGGTGGTGCCTGGAAGGAAATGCAGGATGAAGGAAGGTATTTTATGATGATGTTAACAATGTAATGGTGACCTAATTAATCCCTGGCCACCACTGATCGTTTTACCATCTTAATAATTTTGTGTTTTCCAGAATGTTGTGTAGTTGGAATCACACAGTATACAGTTTGTTTTCAGATTGGCTTCTTTCACTTGCTAATATTCATGGAAGGCCCCCCCCCCCGCCCCTGTGTTTTCCCGGCTGATTTCTCTCAGTTATTTGGATGTGTTCCACAGTTTATTTAGCCATTCACCTACTGAAGAACATCTTGTTTGCTTCCAAATTTTGGCAATTATCAATTATGAATAAAGCTTCTAGAAACATCTGTTAGCAGATTTTTGTGTGATATTAAGTTTTCAACTTCTTTGGGTCAATACCTAGGAGCATGGTTAATGCATCGTATATTTACTTTTGTAGGAAACCAACGAACTGTCTTCCAGTGGCATTCCCACCAAGAATGAGTGAGAGCTTCTCTTGCTCCACATCCTTGAAGCATTCGGATCTTGGGCGTTCTAGTAAGTGTGCAGTGGTGTCTTGTTTTAATTTGCACTTTCCTGATGACCTATGATGTGGAGCACCTTTTCACTTGCTTATTTGCCATCTGTATATCTTTGGTGAGGTGTCTATTAAGGTCTTTTGCTCATTACTTAATTAGGTTGTTCATTTTATTATTGTTGAGCTTTAAGAGTTTTTGTATATTCTGAATAGTGTTCCTTTACAGGTAGGTTTTTGAAAATATTTCCTTCCAGTCTGTGGCTTGTCTCTCATTCCTAAGAAAAGTTTCTAATTTTAATGAAGTTCAACTTATTCATTGTTTCTTTTCATGGATTGTGCCTCTGATGTTGGGTCTATCTGGCCATTGCCAAACCCAAAGTAATCTAGATTTTCTCCTGTATTATTCTGCAGGAATTTTGTAATTCTGCATTTTATCTTTAGCTCTATGATGTAAGTTCTGTGTCAAGATTCTTTTTTATTTATTTATTTTTTGGCCTGTGGATGTCTAGTTGTTCCAGCACCATTTGTTAAACAGAGTATATTTATTTCATTCCATGTTCTTCGCTCCTTTGTCAAAGATCAGTGAACTGTACTCATGTGGATCTACTTATGCCCAAGTATTCTCACCCCTTTCAAAGTTACTTGCAGAATGCCAAATTCTAAACAAATGTAAGTTACAAAATATAACTTGAAAATAAATTGTCATTTTAACAATAAATGAGATATCTACAATTTTGTGTAGTTTTTATTTCACCATTACTGAAAAGCTTATTTTAAAATACTCTTTATAAAGTAGATAGTTATGCATTGCAGTATTGCAGAAACAGAATTACTAGAAATGTGACAGAGAAAACACTTTGTGTGCACCAGCATCACCACAAACATGTAAGTACTGCATCACACTATGACATCACGATGGCCACGGGGTCACTAGGTGATAGGAAGCTCCATTGCAATCTTATGGGACCACTGCCATATACGTAGTCCAACTTTGACTGAAATGTCATTATGCAGTGCGTAGCTGCAGCGCCTTAATAAAATCTGATTTTACTGCTTTAAGTACGATTAGCTCTGAAATGTCTTCAACATCACCCAAGAAAACAAGGTGTAAAAGGGAAAGGATCAAGAATAAACCCAGAGAAATGCCAGCACATAGGGAGCAGTAAGTCTAGTGAAATGAGAAAGAGTAATCCAATTCATAGAGAAGAATCATGGACGGTATGCAGCAATAATCAGATTCATAGAGAAAGAGAACGTTTCAAGAAAGAAAAGGTGGCCAACTATTCCAAGTATTGTAGGGGCCAAGGAGAATGGCTAAGAAGAGAGCTTTGGATTTAGGCCATCGTCAGTAACCCCTGAGGGAGCAATTCCATCTGAGAGGTTGCACATGGGAACCAAGTTAAAGTGCCGTCAGAGGCAATGGAAGGTTAATGTCGAGAGATGGTATGTTAACAAAAATGTTGACAAAAGAATACAAGCGACGTGTGAGAATAAGGCAGAACAGAGTCAAAAGCTGTGTTTGGTTGGACTGACACTAATCATGTCAGGGAATCCCAAACACAAAGTGAAAACAAAATCTGAATCTCGGAGTTTTGAAAATTGAGAACATACTATTACCACTTCCATGAGTGAAATTTACACGAAATTCATCACAACATGTTATATACTATGTAGGGCATGAACTTAAGAGTTTAGAGCAAGTGAAAGTTCCTATTGAAATTAGTTGAACAGATGTCCTTGGGCATTTGATGTGCCAGAGAGGCCCCCAATTTCACAACCAATCAATTCAAAGACAGAGCCCTAACATTTTCTATGTGTCCACATACGGACTTTATGGCGCTCTGGGGAGAGTTAGATAGTACAACTTTTGGGATTTTGTTATTCAGTTGGCTTAAAATAACTGAAAATTTTCTCCCAGGAGATTGAAAGAGAAGGAACACTCGCCATACCAAATTCTGCTTTGAGATGAGTGCTTGAAAATAAGATATGATCTAACAGGTTAATCTCACTTTGCTTCCAATCTAAGTGTGATTTTTCAGTGTTGTACTTCTTGGTAGCCAATGTCTGAAACACGTTGACAAATGGTTTTGGAGATTAGAAAAAAAATATGTCTGTTTAGGGAGTGTGGGATTTACTTCCCTTCTGAACTCTAAAATGTGACCTCCCTCCCAAATGTAGAGCTATACAATTACTGTTTCATTTTATTTTAGTGTAATTTTTACTGTCTGAGCTAAATATCAGGTCTTCTTCAATTTTATACACTCATGATATTTTTAAATGTTCTTATAACTTTTCATCATTGAGGAAAATAGAGCTTTTTCACAGGAATTGTGTGCATTTGCTCAGCTCTGTAAGTCTTATGTCTTATTTGTATGTTCACATCTTGGGGACATTAATCGATCTGCTCCATTTCCATTTTATATCTTCTTTGCACTTAAAGGAATAATTTCTTATTGTTTCTAACTGAGAATTATTTGACATTTTGCTTTGCTTAGACTCACTTACTTATGAGTTTAGTGACCAGTTGAAAATCTGAAGTATGAATAAGTAGTGAAGTAATTGTTGGGTCAAAGGCAGAAAGCTGGCCATTTTTTTTTCGTAAAAACAAAACTAAACAAAAACAACAACAACAAAAAACAGAGGGAACTCACTGCTTTTGCCTGTTTCCTTCTTTGCTTCACCCCTCATCTCTTAAGAGCGCCAGATTTAAGTGAGCATGAAAAGAATTACTCTAATGAGAATCAATTCTCTTTTTCGGTCCCAGAGATATACAATTTAATTTCAGTTAGCAAATAATCTATTGAATACATTCTAGGGCATTCAAAAATTAACCTCTTATGGATCCTACTTTCACAGAGCTTATGGTATTATTAGAAATTAAGGCCAGTATGAAACAAATAACAATTTAGGATAGAAAGTAACCACCATAGGCAGGGGTTTAGAACTGTGTATGGAGAGAAGGAGTCATAACAAAGAAGAAATTGTTGGCAGAGCGAGCAACATGGAAAAGGCACAGGAAGGGAAACTAAGGGAATAATGAAGCTTGGCTGGAGCATGGATAAGAGAGAACAATTCCATACTGAGACTGTTCTTGAGGCACATGGAAAGTCATTCAGATTTTTGAGGCAGGGAATGCTTTGCTCAGAACTGGCTTCTGGAAGAAGGTTAGTTTTGCAGCCATGTCCAGGTGGCCTGCGGTTCAGTTACACTGCACCAGCCTCCTTTTACTGTCTTCACTGTAGAACCAAGACAGTTGAATATGGTCACAGAACTGAAGTGTGTAATAATCATGACTTAATGCTCTAAGTCTTTAAAGGGGAATAAAAAAAACTTGCAATGGACTCTATTTTCGCACAAAGTGCGTGGATGTTAATTAAAGTCTTTAATGACATTTTACGTTTTATCCACCAATTGCGGTTTTCCTTTTGCATTTCCTTTCTGTATGTATTCAGGTTTGCCTGTCTGCTTTCAAGGCAGTGTCGAAGACAACATGATTTACTTTCCTGGACTCCGTGGTTTACGAAGCTCTGTCAGTAGGATGATCTATGGCACATTATGTTTTGATGACATATGTTACACTGTAATGGTGACATGAATTATGGAGCTTGATTAAAGATTTGAAGGAACACATCTTTCACATCAAAGAGTGTAAAATAATTCTTGCAATAGAGAAATTGTGATTAGATTAATTAACTCTATAAACATACTTCCTATCCAATTTAACTCAATACAAAAGGATTACGTTATCGCATCATTTTTTTTCATGGTGAGAAGAATACTAATTTCAGTGGGTTGTTTGAGATTTTGTGTTTACTATTACCCAAGTACCATGACTTTGTATGAGGCTGTATGACTTCATTTTTGTCCATGGGCATAATTTTATTTTTTTCAATACTTTTGATTGCATATACTTTCTGAGGCTTGTGTTAGGTTCAGGCACACAACGTGATTTGACAGTTGTGTATACTGTGAAATGATGGCAGTAATTTCAGGGAATATCCATCAACATACATAGTTATGAAAAAGTTCTCCTTTTCTTGTGACAAGGACTTTCTACTCTCCTAGCAACTTTCAAATATGCGGTACCATTAACTATAGTCACCATGCTATATACATTACATGCTCATCACTTATTTATTTTATAAATAGAGTTTATACCTTTTTACTTTTATTTATTTTTAGAGAGTGGGGAAGAGAGGGAGAAAGAGAAAGAAGGAAATATCAATGTGTGGTTGCCTCTCATGTGGCCCTCACTGGGGACCTGGCCCACAACCCAGGCATATGTGCTGACTGGGAATTGAACGGGTGACCATTTGGTTTGCAGCCCATGCTCAATCCGCTGAGCTACACCAGCCAGGGAAAAAGACCATGTGGTATTTGTCTTTCTATGCCTGACTTATTTTACTAAGATCACACCCTCAAGGTCCATCCATGCTGTCACAAACAACAAGATTTTCTCTTTTTTTGGCTGAATAATATTCCATTATGCATAATATATATCAATTAATTATATGTGTATACATTATACAATATATAATATACATCATGTTTTCTTTACCCATTCATTCATCGATGGACACTTGGATTGGTCCCATATCTTGGTTACTGTAAATAATGCTGCAATGAATATGAAGGTGCCTATCTTTTTGAGTTAGTATTTTCATTTTGTTTGGGTAGATACCCAGAAGTGGAATTACTCAATCATGTGGTAGTTCCATTTTTAATTTTTTGAGGAATCTCCATGTTGCTTTCCATAGTGTTTTACTTTTTTAATAATTTTTCTCTCGTATGTTTTTCATGCTTGTTAATAGAAATGGTGACAATCTCAAGATGTTATAGTTCAGAATTTTAAATTTATCATAAGCTATCACCTACATTTCAAAGGTGAAAAACGCAAACTCTGAGGATGCTAGGAACTTTAAGCTCTCCTAATTGTATCTTTCCATAGGGAACATTGGAAGAGTTTTTCAGGGGCAATTAAGCTCAGTCAACAGGGATACTCAGTCTTGCTTTCATCAGTCTTGCCTGAATGACACTCTGGCAGCTATGGCCAAGCCTGCAAGGAGTCTCTGGCTAAAGCTATCAATCACAGACATCCAGGGAGCACAAACTGATGTGTTCTTTGGGAGGGGTGGCAGAGGGTAGAATATGGAGAGGAAGAAGATATATAGATATAATATTGCAAATGTCCTTTTCAAAGTTAGCCAGAAGGCATGTCTAAACCTTATAAGCACTTAACATTTAGAGAGGTGAATTGCTGTCATACAGTACAGCATCTTTAAAAAAAAGATAACTAGAAGCTTGGATAAGAAACTTTTCCTTTATATAGCAGCAGATTCAACTGCAAACCACATAGATATTTCTAAATGAATAAAAAATATATTAAAGTCATGCTTATGAGGCAGCCATTCTGCCTGGCACTAGATAGACAGATATGAGTAATATACATGAATTTTCTGGTCTCAAAGCTTATGGTGTGTTAGGTACACAAACGAGTAAAGGAATATGGAACATAAAGAGTAATATGAAAAAGGAGATGGAGTATTATCAGGGAAATAGGAAGAACAACTAAACCAGGAAGGGCTTTCCAGGGGAAGTAATATTTACACTGAAAAAGGGACACAGGATATAAAATTCTCTCAGAGTCAATATCAGTGTCCTTATTTTATAGGGAAGGAAACTAAGGAATGGAGAGGTTCAATGGTTTGGTGGAAATGGTTGTGATACCTTGGAGTCAAGGCAGCTTGCGTGTGTGTGCATGTGTGTGTGTGTGTGTGTGTGTGTGTGTGTGTGTGTGGCAGGGAAAGGTCAAGATAGAGATAGGAGCATATTTGCTTTTAAAGATGGATTATAGGGGGAAAGGGTGCAGGGTTTGCAGGAACAATGATAAGGGACACATGGACAATAGCAAGGGGACATGGAAACAGGGGAGGGAGGTGGAGAGGGCTGGGGTGGTGGGAGAAGGCAGAAAACTGTACTTGAACAACAATAAAAGTTTGTTTAAAACATAAAATAAAGATGGGCTAGACTTACATTTATTTAAAAGCTAGCGGAAGAGAATCAGTCCCTGTTCGGCAGGAAGGGAAGCCTTCTAGAGCCCCCAAGAGGGACCGGCCTGGGTTTTGCATCGTGAGAGCAATATTTCCGTTGAAATGGTTGAATGCATGTGTATGCCGGTGAATTTTAACCTATAATCTGGGACCGGTTGGTTAACTTTCAAAGTGCCCTAATCAGAAATCCATTCTCCAGATGTTTTTACTTTCAACATACTGCTTTCAAAATCTACACCAGAGGGTTTTTAAATTAGCCTAAAATATGTGATTGTGTTAACCTAAAATGACTGTAATGAGCAGTGTTTGAGATATGTTCTTGGCTAGAAAGATGGTCCAGGTCCCTCCATACTTATCTGATTCAGGGTGCGGACTCTGGCAAGGTCAATTGCATTGTATGTTTGTAACATTGCTTCCATTTCTCTGCACTTGTTGAAGAATTCTGTCAGCTGATTCATCTATATCTTACCTAGTCCAATCGGATAATATATTTTTTTGAATGACTGAGTGAAAGTTTCATCTCAGAGTTAGCTATATAATTTGCAATGTCCATCGCAAAACAAAAATTCAGGGCCACTTGACAAAAAGCAGAAAGGAAGTGCCATTATAGACACTAAAATAGAACATTTTTTCCTTTCCGTTTGTGGTATTGCTCTTGACGTTGAGTAGGGTTTCTTCCCATTTTTTTTCTATTGTGGCAAAATACACATAACATAAAATTTTCCATCTTTACCATTTTTTGTACAGTTCAGTGACACCAAATACATTCATAATGTACAATTGTCACCATCATTCATCACCTAACCTTTTTTCCATCTTGTAAACATAAAACTGTACCCCTTAAACAATGACTGTACATCTCCCCTCGCCCACCTCCAGCGACCACACTCTACTTTCGATCTCTATGATTTTGACTATTCTATGTATCTCATGTATCTGGATCATGCAGTATTTTTTCACTTAGCATAAATGTCCTCAAGGTTTACCTATGTTGTAGCCTATATTACAATCTTCCTCATTTGAAGTCTGAATTATATTCTTTATACACATGCGCGCGCACGTATTTACCACATTTTACTTATTAATCTGTTGATGGACACTTGGGTTGCTCCCATGTTTTAGCTACTGTAATACTTCTTCCGTAAACACAGGTGTACAAAATCTTTTTAAGACCCTGCTTTCCATTCTTTTGGGTACGTGCCCAGGAGTGGGATTGTTGAGTCATGTGGCATTTCTGTCTTTAATTTTTCAAGGAGCGGCCACAATGCTTTTCACAGTGGCTGTACCATTTTACATTCCCACCAACAGTGCAAAAGGGTTTCATTGCCTCTATGTTATTTGTTATTTTCTGTTTGTTGTTGTTGTTGAGTTTTGTTGTTTTTTAATAGTACACACCCTATCGGGTGGGAGGTGGTGTCTCACTGTAGTTTGATTTGCATTTCTCTAATAATTAGTAATGTCTGAACATCTTTTTATGTGCTTATTGGCCATTTGTAGATTCTGTTTTTAGAAATGTCTATTTAAGTTCTTTGCCTGTGCTTAAATTAGGTTTTTCCTTTTGTTATTGTTGAGTTTTAGGAGTTCTCTGTGCATTATGGAGGTTAATGTCTTGTCATATTAATGATTTGCAAATGTTTTCTCCTATTCTGTGGGTGGCCTTTTTCTCTGTCAGTGTTATCTTTTGATGAACAAGATTTTTAATTTTCGTGAATTGTTGCCTGTGCCTTTGGTGTTATATCCCAGAAATCACTGCCAAATCCACTGTTGTGAAGCTTTATTCTGTGTGTTCTCCTACTTTTATCTTTTACGTTTAAGGCTGTGATCCATTTAGAGTTGTTTTTTGCATATGGTGTTAGGTGAGGGTCAGTGCTTACTTTCCCATTGCCACGTGCGGAAAAGCCTGCCCTTTCCCCTTGGAGTGACCCTGGGATCCTTGCCAACAATCATTTTACCATAATTCTCCCTTCTCTCTTTATTATAAACCAATTTGTGTGAAAGCCCAAGATCTCCTAAGGAAGGGTCCTAGACCTTAATCTCCCCCACTTCGTGGTGGATCAGCATGAACCATAGTGGCACTGACTGGGCTTGCCTCTCGGCTTCTTGCACAATTCACCAGGGCAGGGATGGGAATAATAGTGTGGAAGATCTCAAAGGAGAGAGAATAAATTTACTGCCAATGAAGTTTAATAGAAACTAAAGCAAATAATTAGAAAATTAAAGAGGTGAATCATACTGCAGACAACACAAATGGTAGTTGTATAGTCCAATATCCGGTCTGCTCAACCATCAACCGGCGTCTTGGGTTTGGAGTCACACTAAAATCCACAAGATACAGTACTCTTTCTCCGGTACCAAGTTTACTTAGCTGGAATACAGGATGTGGGATGGAAAACAAAAACCAAACTGGCAATCTGACTGGCAGCATCTAAGGGGAGATTCTGCTGTCCCCACTACACATGGTTTCCAGCACTCTCCTCCTCTGTTGGCCTGCGCTCACGAGAGTAGAGGCTGACTAGCCAGGGACCACTCCAGCTCGGAGTAGCCATCAGCTCTGGGATCTCTTGAGCTTTTGGGTCTGGCTCCGGCGCAGCTGTAATTACTTAATGTACACTCTCAACAATGAGGTACTTAGCAACTTCAACCAGTTCTTATTTATTCTGAATATAATGCAAATAGTCTTGATGTAGTAAACAGTGTATAAATAACAGATAGAGCGTGAATATGCAATAAAGGATTAACCTTGCCCTTCGTCCCCAGCTCCTGGGAAATAAGCTCTCAGTTCTTGGAATGCTATGCATTACAGGAGTATCTTTGTTTAATGGAAGG
Organism: Anoura caudifer; assembly: GCA_004027475.1. Lineage (NCBI taxonomy): Eukaryota > Metazoa > Chordata > Mammalia > Chiroptera > Phyllostomidae > Anoura > Anoura caudifer. The sequence continues at coordinate 637,124 of PVKU01000031.1, forward strand.
TCAGAGACTCCTGTGAGTTGCCTGTGCGAACAATTTCAATTACGATGGGAGCCTTGGGCCATGCAGTATCAGCTTGATCTCTGGAGGGACTTGGGACTAAGGGCAGTCAGGGATAGTTAGCCATAGTATAGTTGGTCCCCAATAAAATTTTCTAAATCCCTTAGCGAATTTCAATTATGCAACCCAATGCCATCAACTATAGTCACCAACTATGTTGTACATTAGATCCCCAGTCCTTACTCACCTTAGAGCTCAAAGTGTGTACCCTTTTACCAACCTCTCTTTCTAATACTTTACTGAATAACTGAAATTTCTAAGAGAGTAGAATTTAAATGTTTTCAATAAACAAATAGGGGGATGGATGTATTGATTAATTACCTGGGAAGAACCCCTTCGCAATGTACACATATATCAAATAATCACAACATACACTTTAAATGTCTTACAATTTTAATTTTTAATTATTACTCAATAAAGCTGAAAAATACCCTGAACCCTGAGGCTCGAGTGGGCTTCCCTGGCAATACTCAGCATGTACTGGCACCCGTCACTAGTGGGGGAAGCACCCCCTGTTCTCAGGACTGCCCTGGCACTCTCCTGGAACCTAAGTCTCCTAAGATGATGTTTCAAGGAATCCCAGAGGCTAACAGAGAGAACCCAGGCCCACTGTTAACGGTTTCCTTCCAGGCATGCATGAGTGACAAGCATTGGGGCTGGAGCTCCGTGATGGTGCGCACCGAGCGACCCCACCCAGGGCTGCGGTGGTCTGTGATGGATAAGACATGGTCTTTTCCTCAAGACGTACTTAGTTTGTCAGGAAGAAAAGACATGCAAAATAACACCAAGTGGAAAATGATTTTGAAAAATGATATTCTTCCGTTTCTCTTCATCTCAGTTGTCCTATTTGCAGGTGAAGGAGAAAGTCATATTAGCATAGAAAACAAAGATAGTCTTTCAACAGTTTAGGGCTGAAAGAAAAAAGGTTTTTGTCATATTCCAACAAAGAGCCTTGCTTCTTAAAATACGTGGTTTGCTGCGCCATGCAGGCAGGCCATTTGACGTAACAGCACCAGCAACTAAGGTAAAATGCCTAGAAGTTCTCACCGTTCTCTTCATTTGGAAAAGAGCACCATCTGCCAGCAGTCCCCAACCTTTTGGCACCAGGGACCTGCTCCCTCACTCACCCGCCGCTCACCTCCTGCTGTGCAGCCCTGTTCCTGACAGACCATGACACACACCAGTCCCTGACCCTGGAGGCTGGGGACCCGTGCTACGCACCAATTAAAGAGAAAATGCATAATTAATGTGCGTTTTATTTCCATGCCCTTAGAGTTGCCATATTCCAAACTAGTCTCTCCTTGTATGTTTGTTAGTTTTCATGTTAATAAGAAGACTTCTGTGGCATTTATTAGTCTGTAAATTATAACTCTTTTTAGAAGTCCCTGCCTTCAATTAGCTTTAAAGACAATTAAAGATCAATTTTTCATGGTCTCCTTTTCTACACAATGCTTTCCAATTTTAACTGCCTACTCTTCTGTTCCATTCAAATGTAATAACAGCAGCAAAAGTCGAACTGTGACTCTTTGATCTCCTTTGGTTCATCCTCTATGCTGCTAAGAGGCAGTACAGTTAGAGTATGAAAATCCACATGTTCTTATGGATAAAAAATTAAAAATTATGAAAGAAAGCCTCTATTTGTAGAACTCCAGGATGTGCCTGTAAATATTCTTGTAAAAAGTCTTGCAAATTTAACAACTTGGCAAACACAAAAGTCTATTTTTCCTTTTTCTTTTAATGACAGAGGCTAAAGCACTCACAATTACCATTGACTTTTGGTGTCCAATGTGCAATGCCTTAAAAATTCAGAAATAAATAGTTAACGAACCGCCTCTGTGACCTGGTAGCACAGTTAGCTCGGCACAGCCATTTCAGTGCTGTGCCGTTGCTGCCAAGGTCAAGGGACGCGACCGGGCCTAGAGCGTTAATGACCCCAAGGAGCTTTAGCAAGTGTTAACTCATTCGGTCCTCATTACACCCATGGGAGGTCCTCAGACCAAGCAGGTTGCTTGGTTTGTGAAAAAAATAAACAGATTCTAAAAGGTCAAGTGACTTGATTATGGTCACATGATAAAGGGGTGGGGGACTTGACTGTCGGGGTTCTGCCCTGGCATTCGTTCCACTCAGCAACGCTGCTGCAATTTGGATTTGGTCATTGTTCCCGTGGCAACGGTAAAATGGCTACAACATTCGTTGGCTTGTTAATTACCCCCGAATGTAGAAGACCCTGACTTCTCGGTTAAGATCATGATGGGCTATCTTCCAACTTGCAAATAATATTACAGGTAGAACCGTAAAGAAAGGTCGTGAATAACGATAGCTTAGAAAAGGACAAGAGTGAGGACCCACAGCCTCCCCACTCCCACCATGTTAGAACCTGAACCCCCCTGGCTTGCCGGGCAGCCACGGTAGACCACGGAGCAGCCTTTGCGATGCAGAAGAATGTGTGATCAGCAAAAAGTACAAAAAGCACAAAAAAGTACAAAAAAGAGCACCCTTTTTCTTTACGGTTTGGTCATGACCCATTCTCTGGAGTGGCCCAGCTTAACTGCAGAGTGGCTTCCAGATGTAACCAGACCAGAAGGGAAAGATTCCAGCATTTGTTGCCTTGTCCCAGGGACACATGTCGGATGAACAAAACCACCTCGTGAGAGCCAGGGTGCAGCTCCCTGACGATGATGCTCATCTGGTGTTTCACACTTGACAGTGAGAATGGGGAATTTGGAGGTTTGGGCTCTGTGGTGGAGAAACGGAAATAGAAATCAAGATTAACCACAAAAGAGATGTAAACAGGGCACAATGCCTGCTGCAGAACCCTTGCACCATCGCAGCAACGACTCCATCCGGGGATGTTCTTGTTTTTGATGATACAAAGCATCCTCCTAAACCAGATCCTTCTGGGCAGTGCAACCCAGACTTGCGTCTCCATGGACATCACAAGGAAGGCTATGGGCTTTCTTGGGACCCAAATGTCAGAGGGCATGTACTCAGTGCTTCAGAGGACCATGCCATCTACCTACGGGACCCCAGTGCTGCTCCAGAGGAAGGAAAAGTTGTGGCTGCAAAGACCATCTTCACAGGATGCAACCGTAGGACATGTTTCGTGGTACCTGCTCCATGAGTCTCTGTGTAGATCGTTGCTGAGGCTCAGAAACTTATGATCTGGGACACTCGTTCAAATAATATGTCCAGACCCAGCTGCTCAGCCGATGCTCACACTGCTGAAGGGAACTGCCTTACAGTGAATCCTTCAATCCTTACAGTGAATTCAGTCTCCCCACAGGATTAGCTGATAAGTCTGGGAATCTGATAAATCTGAAGTTTAAGTTGCATTCCTTTGAATCACATAAGGATGAAACATTCCCAGTTCCGTGGTCACCTCAGAATGAGACTATTTTGGCTTCCAGTGGTACTGATGGCAGACTGAATGTCTGAGATTTGAGTAAAAGTGGAGAAGAACAATCCCTGGAAGATGCAGAAGATGGGCCACCAAAATTGTTCATTCATGGCGGTCACACTGTCGAGATACCTAATCTCTCCTAGAATCCCAATGAACCTTGGATGATCTGTTCCATGTCAGAAGAAAATACCATGCAAGTGTGACAGATGGCAAAGAACATGAATAATGACAAAGACCCTGAAAGAAGTGTGGATCCAGAAGGACAGGGGACTTAGTTATGTCTGCACTTCCTGTGGTTCTAGACTCCCCTTTGCTCCCTCTCAGCCCTGATGCTGATTTAACACTAACTTGGAGACACAGACTGCTCGGCTCTCTCTCTGGAACAGGCACCATCAAAACTGCTACTAGCCCAAAGTGAGGGTGTCTTCTCAACATTAACTGGGGGCTTGATTCAGTAATGCCACTGACTCGTATTTAAAGTTACTTCAGGAATTTCCTAGTAACAAAGATTTAAAGTAGCCACCAGAAGGGAATACTGTGTGTGGTTATTTTATTTTTGTATACTACATCCCCATGTTTTCCAGACTCATTTAAGTAAAGGCTAGAAGCAAAAAATGGAGCCGAGTGAGGGAGGTGTCTGAGCCACGAAGGACAGCTACTGCAGAGATTCAAGTCACATAAACTCTTACTCTGAAATCTCCACACCTGACTTTTCAGGATGCACACTTTGCCATATAGCCAAGTCTCCTCCCGGTTCTTAGGTTAGAACCATGTGATCCTTTTTCTCCAGATATTTTTGCTTGTGAGTATATTCCTTGAGCTGTTTTCATATCATGTCTTTCCTTTCTGTAAAATGTTAAAAAAAAAAAAACAAAACTCAGGACCATCAAGTTGTAAAGATGTATGTTTTTATCTGACAATTATACCACAGGTAGACTGTCCAATTAAGTACAGAAAACTGAAATGATGTCTTGTATGTGTTTTAAAAATTAAATTCATCCTGGATCAAAGTTGTTTTTTAAAAAAAATACCATGTGTGTTTGGGGTGACCAGTGTCACCAGCAGGCCTGTTACTCTCCATGACTAACTGTGTAAGTGCTTATAATGGAATAAATTTCTTTTCTATGTTAAAAAATAAGAACAAGAATCCAATGCATGTGCCAGACAAAGACAGGTATTTCCATCGACTTTAACCCTGTAGCAATTGGATGAAGTATTATCAGTAGCCTGCATGCAGTCTACCCTCCGAACTAGAGTGACGCAGCTGACCATGAGGCTTTGACTCATCTTCACTGCTTGTGTTTTAAGTATCACATTAATTAGAAAACTGAGCAGCCACCCTCTCTCATCTTTTCAGACAGCTGAGACCTTATCCCTTGCTTCTCAACTGCCCTTACCCAACGCAGTGCCTCTCACATAACCAGGCCATGGGTAGAAGGCAATGGAGAGCGGCATGTGCATCCTCGGGTGATAACCTTTCAGACACAGCTCAAGCAGAGACAGGAAGCAGAAACAGATTACACAGAAGCAGAAACAAATTACTCAGAAGCAGAGGCGGGAAACAGAAACAGATTACACAGAAGCAGGAAGGGCCTTCCTGCCGGAAGGGCCCTGGACACGCTCCTGGCTGAGAAGGACTGTTTTTCACGGACGGCACCTGATGAAACAACGGAGGCTGCATGTGTTCTCTCTCCTACAACAGAGACACTGCAAGGAGCGGAGTGCTCCATTTCAGTGCCAGATGCACGTTTCCAGGGCACCAGAAATTGCACTAGCACTGTACACAGTTGAGAGGATGGTTTTTCCAATACACCAGTGACAGTCAGCGTGGCCATGGGCGATCCACGCCAGGTTGTCTGCCATCCTGAGCCCCAGCTAGAGGTCACTTCATAGCAGAATGAAAAAACCCTGCAGAAAGTAAGGTAAGAGCAGAATGAGATAAAATGCACAAACAAAACCCCCAGAAAACAAACAAGCAAAAAACTTTAAAGAAAATTTTTAAATTGTAGTAACAGGATTAAAGCCTTGGTTAGAGTCAGTGTAGAATAGAATTGATGTCAAGCAAATCAAATCAATGATACGAAAACCTGAAAATTTCTCCCAGCAAAAGGAGAGAAATAATAAAAATGGTAGGTTGATAATATTTGAAGAACAGAGAGAAGAGATCCACTATGCTGATAAAAAATGTTCTAAAAATGGAAGCATAACAAAAGAGAAACTATACTCAAAGATAGAACAGAAGAATATTTTGCTAGGCAGGAAACACCAAAATCTGCTGCATACCAGGAAAAATTAATAAAATATTTTAATACAACTATAAAGAGTAGGATGTTTTCTTGAATACCAACTTCCAGTAGGGAACAGGATAATGGCTATAGATGTCTGAGATTAAAAGTTTGGGACATGGGATCCCAAATTAAGCCAAGATGTCATTCGTGTGTGATAGTAACTGAAAACACTCTTACACATGCAAAAGCTCCAAAAATTGTAACACCCATCTCCCTCTCATGAATTAAAGAAACAAAACAGAACCTCAGAGATGGGTTCCACCCCACTGGGAGTTTGATCATCATAAAGGTTTCTGAAATGGGGAAGTACTTGCAAATTGGTTAGTGTTGAACAACAAAACTAGTTACAACTATACAGAGATTTTAAAAAATGTTTTCATAAAAATCGTCAAAATTTAAGTGAAAACTCAACCATAATCCTGTAGTTTAAACTTAATGTTGTTGAAAATTCATAATTGGAGTCTATAATCTCAAATACAAAAGAACAGGAAATGGAACTAGGACATGGGTGTGTAGAAAGGGAAATAAATAAATGTTAAATTCCTGACTTTAAAACAATTACTCCAAATGTTATTTGTCTTACTCTTGACTTTGATAGTTAAATACAAGGGCCAAGAGGGCTCTTTTCTTTTTAAAATATCTAAAATAACTATTTCCCCGCCCCCCCCCAAAAAAAGTAAATTAAATAGCTACTTCTCTGTTTAAATACAGTCTGCCTACCTTTCAGTCTTCACTGAAGTGAGCAGGGGAAGGAAGGCAGCCGAGTCCTGGAAGTTGAGGCTGGTGTCTTTTCCACTTCCTGCTGCAGTACATCACGTGAAAATGTAATGTAAATGTTGCTGTCCACAGCACAGTCAAGTTCACCCTGTTGTGATCTAACTAAACACAAGAGAGTTACTTGAGAAATGTTGATTGTTCAACTGAGAATGGAAACCAAGCAGTTACTACCATGAATTCATAATAAATTTTTGGACAAAAAATATATTGCTCTTTTACTTAGATGGAGAGGGAAATTTTAGAAGGATGTTAGTAGGTCTTTGACAATAGTATTTTTCAACTCCAGGTTTTAAAAGATTATCCATCAAGGCAAGCAAGATTTCCAATAGGTATGTGCACCAGAATCAAAGAGTTGGGGCGGGGCGGGGGGGGGGAGGCAGAAGGGAATTGTCATAAATATTGATTTGCTTGGCATTCTATGAAGGGCGTTTGTTTTCAAAAACACTTCTTGAGTATATTTTGGGTAGAAGAATTCTAAAGAAAGATCTTTTTAAAAATAAATATGTGAATTCTTGCTCTGTAACAGGAAACCGTTTTAGGTGCTGCAATTAACACAAAGTTAAAAACAAAATGTCTGCTATCTAACCTGAAAAGGCACATCCTCTGGATTTTAGGAGGACCACGTTGAATGTGCATTTTTCAAGGTCTACAACATTTCGGGCCATCTCAGTCTCTGAGCAGGACCCTACCTGTCTCTTTCTTATGGCAGTAAGGTTAACATTTCAGGACGCTAAGACATAGTCAGTACAAATCAGCTAAAGGTCTTCCCAGCTTCCATAGTCCTCACCTGCTTGCCAACCCTTTTTCTAGAATGGGAATCTTTGGGAGTCCGATGCTTCCAGGACCCCGAGCTGATTTTGCTCCCCCGGTGAGAGAGGGGCTGCCCTCACCCTACAACCCAGGGTCTGCGGCATGGACTGGTTCTAGAAATGTAGGAGTGCTCCGATCTTTTGCATTATTCTCCCTTAGGCAGAACTTGTGGGTCCACAGCGAAATCCAATTGTAACTTCCTTTTGTTTTATTTGGTGAACAAAAGTGAAGATTCCTCCTTAACACTTTGTCTGAGCAAGCTTGTGGGTTTCCTAAACCAAAAGGTTATCAGGCAAGGAATTAGTAGATCTGCTCATTTTATCTCAATGTAAAAAGTCTGTCTTTTAGAAAAATATTCAGTAATCTAGTCCATCTTGTTTAAGAATAGTGATCGTAACCTGTTATTTTTCTGCGATCCCATGAGAAGGAACAATTCCAGACATGTGAGCAATATCCCATGACAGGGTGATTTCCCCCAGCTTCCAGAAAGGGCAAAAGAAACCAACGCAAAGAAATGAGGAAGAAGCTAAGATAAACATTCAGTGATTTGGGAAAGTGATTAAGCATTTGCTTTTCTGAACAGTAGATAAAATATTAAAAGATATCGTTCTTTTCAGAAGTTTGGAGGGGGGTAGTTGTCATTTTGGGCTTATACTAGGCAACCATAGTTATATTTAAGAATTAAATGCAATTAAGTCTTTTGCTTGGCCTGAATATTTGGATTTTATTAGTGAAGAAATCACTGATTATACACTCCTTTTGTTTTATTTGGAAATAGCTTTCCCTCATTCGAGGGCTTGTTCTGTCTTGCCTGACTGTGATGTGTGTGTGGGTACAACTCAGGTGTCAGGAAAGGGCACTGAGCAGAGGGCTATTGGAAAAGAACAGGGACATCATGTAGGTACTAGGCCAGGATGTGTCCTCCACGAGTGAAATCTGGAAGCACGAAAACCTGGTGTAAACTAGACTAGACACCCAAACTGGAACGTAAATCTAAGCAAAGACTAAGCCAAAAGTATCAGACAAGACAGTATAACAATCACCATTTGTTAAGCTCATATTGAAGGTAAAGAAATAGGTTCAAATAGGGTAAGCGACTCCTCTCAAGTTCAAACAATGAGCAAGTTGCTAGAGTCAAAGTTCAAAACGTCAAGTCCACAGGACACCAGATGTGCTGCTGCCCCCACTGCCTTCCATGCACTGGACCTTCCAGAGCCAGATGGAGGCAGGAGTGTGTAGTCGGCAGGTTCACAGCCTCTGGGAGGGTGGGTCCCTGGGAGCCAAGTGCTAGACAGGAACTTATTCTGGGCTCGTTCAAGCCCGGACAGGTGCTCTTGGATACTGGTGTGCCTCATGTTATTGTGATTTGCTTTGTGGCACTTCACATACATTGCACTTTTTTAAAAAAAAACAAATTGAAGGTCGGTGGCAACCCTGCATCAAGCTAGTCAGTTGACACCATTTTTCCAACAGGCTCAAATGATGGTTAGCATTTTTTAGCAACAGATTATTTTTAATTTACGTCTGTACATTTTTTAGATATAGTGCTATTGCACGCTCAATAGACTACAGCATAGAGCAAACATAATTTTTATACACACAAGGAAACCAAAAGATCCCTGTGACTTGCTCTTGTGATAGTCACTTCATTGCGGTGGTCTAGAACCAAACCCTCAAAATCTCCAAAGTCTGAGAGTTGGACGTCCATGGCCATGGAACTATAGCTTCTTTAATCAACACACACACAGCACACACACAGCAGGAACCCAGCTCTCCACTCTCACGGAAAGGCAAATACTACGATTCCGAACCGTCCACGGTGTTCTCAGCGTTCACGCATGGGCCTCTCCTTCACTGCTCACAGGATTCAGTCAAATTTGGCCAAGCTCTTACTAGATTTTCTTCTTGTGTTTCTGAATGCACTCAGTCAATTTTGAGTTAAGGGTTGTTTTCATTCCACAGCTGCTGTAAATTTCAAGCAAGAACATTTTATGCTCAGAGAAAGCCCACTGCCACTAATTTAAGGCCTTCTGCTCTGTCGCTTTGATTTTCAGTAACTTTAAGGAAAAAAGTGTTAGACTAATTTCACAGAAAATGCCATACTACTCCACATTTATTTCTGTTTACCACAGGTGAGATTTGTAGTGTGTGAAATCTCGTGCCACCTCAATCTGCCCTACCAGGGAGGCGAAACGCGCCCCTGTCCAGCGCCTCTCGCTGTATAAGCTCCCTATCTGTTGAGCCTCCATCCGGGTTATCAGATTGACCTGAGCTGGTAACCCTCATTTTGCTTCATAATGCCACATTCACATAACTGGTATTACAGCATGTTGTTATAATTGTTTTATTAGTAGTGATTGTTGTTAATCTCTCCTACTGTACCTAATTTATAAATGAAACTATCACAGATATGCATGTATAAAAGAAACAGTATGTAGAGCAGTTGGGTAATTTCTGCGGTTTCAAGCATCCACTGGGGGACCCGGACTGTCTCCTCTGTGGATAAGGGGAGTTACTGTATTGAATATCTGAGGCATCATACTACTCAATGGACATTCAAAAGTATTTTCTATCTATAACAATGTTGCAAAATACCTATCTTATTTCCATTTCACGGATGGGGAAACTGAGACTTCAATTTTGTGACAGGTGGAGTCACCAAGAGGGAAGCTCCCCGGTGGAGTGAAAGCAGGGAAGGAGGGTTATGGGGGTTTTCTCCGAGGTTTCCCAGCTGGGTACCCTTGGCTAAGTCACCTCGCCTCTCACGCCTCCTTTGGTCAGCTGTAAAATTTAGTTATTTCCCTAAGTGAGTTTTAAGTTTCATTCCAAAGGTAGCAGTCTAGAATCCGAGTTTCTCTTTCTCTCTCACTCCCTCCCTCACCTAAAGACACTTTTTCATTGCTTTGAGAGAGAGAGAGAGAGAGAGAGAGAGAGAGAGAGAGAGAGAGAGAGGGAGAGAGAGAAACATCAATTACTTGCCTTCTCAGATGCGCCCAACTGGGGATCAATCCCACAACCTGGGTGTGCGCCCTGACCAGGAATCAAACCTGTGACCTTTCGGTGTATAGGACAGTGCTCCAAACAACTGAGCCACACCAGCTGGAGCTGAAATCCAAGTCTCTTGAGGCCCAGTTTCTCGAACTACAAACACTGAATATAATCAGTATAAAATGAGGAAATGCCTCCTCTTGAACGAATCTGCTCTGACTGCGGAAGCTGCGTGCTCTGGATGCGGACCACACCGTGAGAAGAGCACCTGTGGGACCCTGCTTGGCCTTCAGCGCGCTGAGCCTGGGGGCTCTGCAGGGAACCAGCTCGTCGTGCTCTGGTGCCTGAGGACAATGCAATCTGTTTATAGTACTATTAGCCGTCACCACAGGGACCGCAGCAGCGACAGGCACAATATAACCTAAGATGTGTTAGATCTTTACCACGCTCCTCCTGACATTTTCCTCGCAAATCCGTGCTAACAGTGCTATCTTTCTTAAATCAGCCATGCCATCCAAGTTCCTTTGAATGGAATCTCTGTAAGACGGTCTTAGTGACTGAACAAGTACGGAACGCTAGCTGTCGCAGCTGCATCTGCATATAGCTCCCCAAGTTTCAGCCGGAGGTCACACAGGATAAGAAGACAGCCATTTAATGTGAATTTGCGTCATTCCTCCCGACACTTCTAACTGGATCCATTCCCAACATTTCCTCTCTTCTCACTCCTTCTCACCAGTGTCCAGGAGGGCTGGTTGGGTTTGGTGTCATGAGCGATTGGTATGGGAAATGAAGGGAGAAGGCCCAAGCCCCAGACAATTCATATCTTCTTCTTTTTTTCTACCTTCACTATCAATAAGCCATGATGAAGCACAGATTTTAATTTATAGTCCTTTAGGGTCAAAGCGTTTTCATTTATGTTCTGTTTAAAGAAAATAGAACAAGTCAGAGGAAGGCAAATAACATATGATTTCATTTATATGTGGACTCTAAAGAACAAAATAAATGAACAAAACAGAAACAAACTCGTAGACACAGAGAACAGACAGACTGATGGTTGCCAGAGAAGACAGGACTCAGGGACAGGATGAAAAAGGGAAAGGGAATGAGAAGTTAAGATTGTAGTTCTAGAGTAGTCATGGGGATGCAAATTCCAGCACAGGGAATGGAGTCGGTAATATTGTAATAGCCATGAATGGTGCCGGTTGGCCACTGGAGGTATCGTGGGAACACTGCAATGTATATGGCTGTCTAATCACCATGCTGTACACCTGAAACCAATACAGAATGATATTGAACGTAAATATATAAACATAGAAATATACTTCAGATTAAATGAAAAAAGATTCATTCCGACCTTCAAAAAGAAAAAACAAAACAAAACATTGACCTCCAGTAACCTTTCCCAACTGCCTCCCCAGAATCTGTTCCGCGTCCTTGAATATCCACCTCAATAACTTGCGTTATCAGCTTCAGTTTGCACAGAATTGTAATTATCTCTCTATTAGTCTGCCTGTAAAATATTCAGTTGTTTACAAAAACCAAAAAAGAATATAGAACATAGAGATACTCTGCGTGTGTATCGCTTTCTATCACAGTTCCGCCTTTCCCACTAAAATCCTGTTTCCTGGTGACATAAAGTCCAAACAACAACAAAATTCGTAGAGCTTAAATTCAGTAGGTATTATAATGTCTTACACAAAGTAGGTTCCCAACAAATACTCATTGCTTGAATGAGTAAATGAATAATCATAAAATGTAATAATTATGCCCTTAAAAGTTTGTCTCATTAACTGTTAAGGCAATTGAAAAACTGAGGTGAAAAAAATCAACATCATTTAATTTAAAAACCGTTGAATACACAATACAATATACAGATGATGTATTATAGAACTGTATACCTGAAGCCTATATATAATTTTATTAACCAATGTCACCCCAATAAGTTCAATGAAAATTTAGAAATCAGTTAATAAACAAAACTTTAATATTCTCTGTTTCCTTTTTGTCCTATTCTCATTTGTTTGTATACACAGAAAAAGAATAATGGAGTAAGAGGTCAAGAGGTCAAGTGTGAGGAACCGAAAGGAAAGAGCGGCCTACTGGAAGAAGGGCGTGCAGATGGCAGCCCGAGAAACAAAAGCAGGAGGCCTCTGGGGGCACCGCAGCGAAGCTCGAAGCTCGAGGCTGAGCAGCGGGAAGTCAGAGAGGCCGTGCAACTGCCGGACGGTCTCGATCCGACTTTATCTCAGCAACATCTGGGTTACCCCATCCTGGCAAACTGCGGTCAGTTGTCCCTTTCTCATTTGACAATGTTATTCTACAGTATTTAAAGTAATGCTAAAGACTATATAGAGAGACTAATAGTATACAGTAAAATATGAGGGCAAGCTGGTCTGAAAACAACTTCACTCAATTAGTGATATCAGTCTCCCCTCCTTTATTATTGTTTTTATAATTCCATTCCCGCAAACTCAGCAAAACTTGTCCTTACGTGAACAGTCATCGAAAAAGTTAATTTCTACCATCGATGGTAACGCTGGGAGTTTTAAATCAGACTTTCACAGAGGAGTTTGGACTTCCTGATGCAGATCACTTTATTACCCCGATCAGCACAGGTGAGAAACTCAGGTCAGTCTCTGTGAGGTGAGCCTGGGCCTAAATGCGCCCAAACTGAGGGTTTTCCACAAAATGGATTAAGTAAAGGACCCTTTCAGTGGACCGTACACAAGCAAGCCTTCAGGGAAGTAAACAGGAGAGTAGGTGCGATACCTGGCAGCCCTTCTTGTCGCACCGATGCAGGAGCCCCGGAGACTGACTCACAGTGCAGTCTGGTGTCGATTTACGCCGGCCCTTCCTGGGACCTTCCGAGATGCGCAGAAGAGAGTATGTGAAGACATTGAGGGGGGGGGGGATAACATTGTTGAGAATCTGCTGTATACCAGGAGCTGTAAAACTATGAAGAAAATTCAAATGTTTTCACTCTATTAGCTCTCTAACAAATTTTACAGAAAAATGTTTGTCCAAGAAATGTGATAAATTTACACTGTAAATGGTTGACATTTCCATGATGGTGGTTAATGGAGAGCCCTAAGATCCCTGTTGGTTCACACAACAGATTTCCACTCCACGGTTCCTCCTCCAGGTGTAAGTATGTTGCCCACATCTTATGGAGCAACGTAGATGTTCCTGAACATTATTCTGCTTTAAATTTTTGCTCTCCTCCAAGAATATCCTTTTTTAAAGGAGAGTTCTCTACATTTTAATGAGGCAGACAAACTGTTCCTAAACCAGTTATTCAACTCCATACTTAGTGCTAATACTCTGGGGCTGTACAGTTCACATACATGGATTTCATGTCTTTTTACCAGTAATATTCTGATGAATATTTCTTCTAAGAAATGAAGGGAGATCGAATGCAGTAATTGATTACATCCCGTGTTGAAGAGAGTGTGGATGACTTCCAAAGTGTGGTTCTGAGCCATTTTGACTGCTCCGTGTCCCAGGACACAGCATACGCTTTGGAATTTTTGTTGCTGTTGTAGTTGGTGGTGCTGGTGGTGGTTGATTGTTTCTGGGAGGGTGTGCCTTTGCTTTGTCTTTTTGTTTTAAGCTGTACTTGAAACACAGAGGGTAGCAAAACTTATAACCGTTGTCGAAGACCATTAATAAAAATCCCCATTGATTTTAACTCCAATCTAATGCTGCGCATCCCTTTTAGACAATACTTTACATAATTTTAATAGTAATAACCAGGTGTTCTACTAGTCACTTTACGTATACTTTCATGTAATCTTTGCAAATAGTCTGATAAGGTCAGTGTGTCATCCGTTTGGCACACTTTTTTGTTCGCTGATCTATTTCCAGTACCTTGTGCAGTATCTGCCTGGTAGTAATTCGTAAATATTTGTTTCATGATTGAATGAATGATGACACTTGGGTGTGGAGAGTTTAATTTTGCCAACGGTTGCACACCTAGTTAGTCCAGGAGTAGGAATTCAAGCCCAGCTCTGTATGAGTGTGGAGCCTGAAGCAAAACTGCCTGGAATCAATGTGAATAACAAGGTGCCACAACACGCCTCGGTTAGCCATTCCAGAATCTTGCATACCAAACTTTAAGGAAGGGTTTTCTCTGTCCTCCAACCACATTTTCTCATGCTGCAGTGGAAGCGCTGTATCGTTTGTTCTGTTTTCAGTAGAAACACAGATATGCCATCTTCTCATATTCTCTGGTTCGTGGTACTTCTTAGTACCAGAACAGTTGTACCTAAATTTTACAGACTGAGCCATTGCACATCAGGAATTTGCTTTAAATTAATTTTATAGTGAGTAATTCCCTGCACCAAAGAATCACATGGAGAGTTTTTCAAAAAATCGTGACGACCAATGAAGTTGCAAAACCTCAGGATGAGACAAACATATTTTTAGCGTCTCCCTGGTGGGTACAGGGTGGGGCCAAGTCAGAGAACTACTGCTCTAGAGGAGGAAACACCGCGCGGCTCGTGTCTCTTCTCCAATGAATGCTCTCTCCTTCAGCCACCTCGTCCCCCAGGCAACCCCTGATGTCCTTAACCTCTTCCCCTGAGTTGTAAATTTTGACTTCAGTTTTATTACCACCTATTTGTAGCTATTTGCCAAATCCTCCTTTATATGTAGAAATGCATCAAAAGCAAAAGAATAGGTATACACATGTAATAAAATACTATATAGAATGAAAAGTAATAAACAATACCAGTAAACTTCAGGTATACCTAGAATATAGGTAAATCTCATAATTATTATGTTATCTGAAAGATGTAGACACAAAAGGATACAAATTATAACTCTATTTTCATAAAATTGAAAAATCAGTAAAGACTAAAATACATTGGCAAAATTTAGAGCATAGTAACAACAATATTATCTTGTGAGCAAGGACAGTGGCTATCTAGAACAGAAGTAGGTTTTGCAGGGGAGAATTATAAGGGTACGATAAGGGGAAGATTATACCTGTTCTGTAGATGGTTATTTCACTTCTACAAGATTGAAAAACATTGCTATAAACCCTCTTGTACGTGTGTCCTCACTCACGTACCCCAGCGTACCTACCTAGGACCAAAATCACTGGATCATAAGGGGCATTGATATTGTTCTGTCTCTATACCTGGATGGAGGTTACACAGGTACTCACTCAACTGTACGCATGTGATCTGTACACTTCTCCTGTATTTTTTCTATTTAATAATAAAAAAGAGTACATGGATTATATTTAAATGGAGAACCAAGCATAAAACATCTTGAAAAACTGTGTTGTAAAGAAGAGAATACAATAGTAACTAGGAGAAGATGCTTCCCGCCGAGATGGAGGCATAGGCAGACACACTGTGCCTCCTCTCACAACCAAAATTAAGGACAACAAAGATTTAAAAACAAGAAAACAACCAGAACTCAGAAAATCAAACTGTTTGGAAGTCCAACAACGATTCATCCAGACCGGTAAGAGGGGCAGAGTAGCAGCAGGAAAAAGCGGAGGTGCGGACCAGGCATGCAGGCAGCAGCAGCTGGCAGCCCCCAGGTGCACAGGCAGCGACTAGCAGAACCCGGGCATGGGGTGGCAACTGTGCAGACCCAGTGAGGCCGCATAAGGCAGCTGGCTGACTGGGTGGTCCCACATTCACGCACAGATAATCCAGGCAAAGGGGAAGTGGTGAAAGGGACTGGAATCCGAGAGTGAGCAGGGCAAGCGCCATTGTTTCCTCTCGGACCCCAGCCCCACATACAGCATCACTACCCAGCGACTGGGCTGCCCTGCCCTGGGGAACACCTAAGGCTCCAGCCCTCATACATAACAGCCGCGACTAGACCAAAAACAAAAAACAAACAAACAAAAAAAAAAACCCAGAAATGAAAATGGCTCAAACTGGAGAACAAATCAAAGCCCCAGAGCCAATTTATCTAAGCGATGAAGAGATTGCCAACCTATCAGATGCACAATTCAAAACCCTGGTGATCAGAATGCTCACAGAATTGGTTGATTTTGCTTACAAATTAGATGAAAAAATAAAGGCTACAATAAGTGAAATGAAGAAAGATACATGGGGAACCAACAGAGATGGGAGGAAAACTGGGACTCAAATCAATGGAGTGGACCAGAAGGAAGAAAGAAACAACCAAACAAAAAACAAGGAAGAAACAAGAATCCAAAAAAATGAGGAGAGGCTTAGGAACCTCCAGGACATCTTTAAACATCCCAACATTCAAATTATAGGGGTACCAGAAGGGGAAGAAGAAGAGCAACCAGTGGAAAACTTATTTGAACAAATAATAAAGGGGAACTTCCCCAATCTGGCAAAGGAAATAGACTTCCAGGAAGTCCAGGAAGCTCAGAGAGTCCCAAAGAAGTTGGACCCAAGGAGGAACACACCAAGGCACATTATAATTCCATTATCCAAGATTAAAATGAAGGAGAGAATTCTAGAAGCAGCAAAGGATAAGGGGACAGTCACCTACAAAGGAGTTCCCATCAGACTGTCAGCGGATTTCTCAAAAGAGACT
>PVKU01000031.1:654074-912471 GCA_004027475.1 Anoura caudifer
TATTATATGAAATGTTAAAGGGACTTATCTAAGAAAAAGAAGATAAAAAATATGAACAGTAAAAAGACAGCAAACTCACAGGTATTAACAACCAGACCTAAAACAAAAGCCAACTAAGCAAACCACTACAACAGGAGCAGAAACACAGAAATGGAGATCACATGGAGGGTTAGCAATAGGGGAGTGGGAGGAGGAGAGAAGGGGAAAAGGTACATAGAACAAGTAGCACAGACGGTGGGTAGAAAATAGACAGGGGGAGGGCAAGAATAGTGTGGGAAATGTAGAAGCTAAAGAATTTATGACACATGGATATGAACTAAAAGGGGGAATGTGGGTGGGAGGGAGTGTGCAGGGTGGAGGGGAATGAAGGGGGGAAAATGGGACAACTGTAATAGCATAATCAATAAAATATAATTAAAAAAACAATAGTAACTAGGAGAAGATGGAAGACGAGAAGTAGGGAGAAGTTGATTAGTTTTCTTTTTTCTCTGTTTTATTGATATATAATGATATATACTATAAACTAAGTTTAAGATACACAATGTAATGATTATATTTATATGTATATCAAACAATGGTTACCAAATAAGGTAAGTTAACACATCTATCCCTTCACAGAGTTACTGAGTTGTTTGTTTGTCTCCTTGGTTTTGTTTTGTTTTGTTTGTTTTGTTTTGTTTTTTTGATGTGGTGAGAATATTTAAGTTCTACTCTCTTATCAACTTTCAGGTATACAAGACAGTATTGCTAATATAATCACCATACTGCACATTGAATTCCCAGACCTTATTCATTTCTTATCTGGAAGTCTATACCCCTTGGCCAACATCGTCTCATTTCCTCCACTCCCTAGTCTCTGGCGACCACCAGTCTACTCTGTTTCTATGAACTTGGGTTTTGCAGATTTCACATGTAAGTAAGATGATACAGTATTTGTCTTTCTCTGACTTATTTCACTTATTATAATGCCCTCAAATTTTATCCCCATTCTCACAAATGGCAGGATTTTCTTTTTTTAATATATGTGACAAATTATATATATATATATATATGCATATGTATATGGGGGAGAAGGAGAGAGAGAAGATGACATAATCTTATATATAAAAATATCCTAGACACTCCACTGAAACATTGTTACAACTACTCAATAAATTCAGTAAACTTGCAAAATACAAAGCCAACACACAGAAATAAGTTGCATTTCTTTACACTAGCAATAAACCATCTAAAAACAATTACAATAACATCAAAAACAATAAAAGGCTTAGGAATAAATTTAACCAAGGAGGTGAAAGATATGTACACTGAAAACTATATGACATTGTTGACAGAAATTAAAGAAGACAAAATAAATGGACAGATGTACTACATCCATAAATTGAAAGAATATTGCTTAAATGTCAAAACTATAATCCATCTATAAGTTCTATGGAGTCCCCATCAAAATTCCAAATAGCACGTTTCACAGAAATTGCAAAAAAACGTATTCCTTAAATTTATATGGAACTACAAAATACCCAAATAGCTAAAGCAATACAGAGAAAGAAGAACAAAGCTGGAGGTATTGCACTTCCTGACTTCAAACTATATTGCAAAACTACTGTAGTCAAAAGAGTATAGTAATGTCATAAAACCAGATACATAAACCAGTGGGATATAATTGAAAGCCCAGAAATATACCTAGACATATATGATCGACTAATAGTTAACAAGGAAGCTAAGAATACTGAATGGGGGAAAGGATAGTTTCTTTAATAAATAGTGTTCAAAAAACTGTATATTCGCATGCTTTTTTTCCTTTTTAAGAAATGTAGATATTCAATAATTTTTTGCTGTTTACGGGAAATATCCAGTTAAAATGGAAAGAATTCAAATGTACATGGGAGAAGAGGGACAATCAATTGAGTACAATTTCTGAAAAGTATGGAGTGTTACTTGGTATAATACTCTAATGATGAATAAATGCTATTATATATTTGTCCAAACCCATAGAATGGACACACTGAGAGCGAACCTTAACGCAAACTGTGGATTTGGGGCCATTATGATGTATCAGTATGAGTTTATTCATTACAGCAAATGTACCATGGGGGGCATGTCAATGATGGGGAAAGCTATTCGTGTGTAGGAGCAGGGAATGGATGAGAAATCACTGACCCTTCCTCTCAAGTTTTCTGTAAATCTAAAACGGACCTAAAAACATTAAGTAAAAGACATTAATTTTTTTTATTTTTTATTTTATTTATTTATTTTTTAACGTAGAGAGTGTTAGGATACCATTCTCCTGGACCTCTGTTGCACCTGCTCTTTGGGAGGGTGGCACTGACTGCCATTTATCCAGACTATTTTTTCAAAGATGTTTGTATAGGAAACAGCTTTGAAAGGTGGAGATAATGTCATCCTCTCGGACAAGGGCAAGTTTGCTTACTTCTCAATGTAAAAAACATAGTATTTCTCTCCAGGGCAAATGGCAGGCAGGCTTACTTGCCTCTAAGCCCAGGGTTCCTCTTCGGAATGTCGCCCACCATGTTTTTCAAGAGTCCTCCGCCGTCCTAGCACTTCTCTGCGGAGACTGACACTCAGGAAGGGCCACAAATGTCCATACTCTGGCCACTGCTCTTGCTGTGAGTGACTGTCCTTTGTGTCTGAACCAAGAGTCGTGTTTCCTGCCAGCACCCATGAGGAGGCAACAGGCTGATCTGTCAGCCTGGAAGCTTGAACCCTCAGGCTCTCCACAGTCTTGATAGCCAGGGCGGCGAATGCAAACGCGGGCATTTGGATCATCTGGAGCTGCCTTCCCTATGTTGTCACAATAGCTGTCAGCTTGGCGTTGCTTGTAAGGCCCTGCAACAATGTCACATGGGTTATATAATGTAATCCTCACACATTCCGCTAGAATTCCCGTTTTGCAGTGGAGCAGCAGGAGAGGGACTTGACCGAGATCTGACAGTAACCAGTGCCTGAGACTGGATGTACACGTGGGCCTCTTGGCTGATCACAGAGCGGCAGCGCTGGCGCGCTTTCTGCCTTTGTTCCCAAAGTGCGGTTTATGGACTGGTGCCAGCGCCTGAGAAGTGTGTACGAAATGAACTGGGACGAGTGTCCTCAAGGGAATGAAGAAGGAAAAAAGCAACATGGCGAGTTTTTCATTCAGCTAAATATACTCAACCGGCTCAGCTTACTTCACTCTGAGAACTATTGCTTCCTGGTGGGGGGAGGCAGGTGTTTCCATATCCTCTTGTTAAAGAAATGAAAGTGATAGTAAACCGGAGTTTTCTTCCAGAATTAGTATCTCTCCTTGACAATTTAAATGGCTGGCAACCCATTATTGGTCCTTTAATTGTTTTTAATCTATGGAATGTTTAATTCTTAGCTAGAATTTATTATGTAAGTGTCATTGTGGAGCACTTACTGCTTTCTAAATGAGCTCGTAGTCTAGTTCAGATTTCTGGTGTGTAAATAAGTGTGTTGTGCTTCTGGAGAGCAGGCACATTTGCATTGAACTGCCCTTGGAACATGAAACATAGGGCTTTTGGTGTGATCTCTTCCTGTAGGCTTTTATCATATTTGAGATCTCAAAATCCATCCCAGGGCCTGACATACCTGGTATGATTGGTACTACGTAAACATTTGCCAGCTAAATGAGTAAGTGGGTGAACAGATGCGTTAATGAACTTTGAAGTGTTTTATGGTTTTGGAAATTCAGTTGGTACATGTGATCGAACCACTCGATTCCTTTGAGACAGGTCTGCGTGATCCAGAGCACCATTCCATTCTCCAAACAGAAGATAAGAAATGGGCGGCACACGTCAGCTGACGTGTAGATAAACAGCATTTGATTTTTTTCACAAGCGATCATCTGTTCAGAGGAGCAAAAAAACCAGCCTCAGCCTTCTGAAAGGCCACACATGTACTGGCACCCGCATTGTGAACACGTACGTAACCCGCTTGCCCCTGAAAGGCAGCCGCGGCGCATGTCAGCCCCTGAGGAAGGGCCGAGACTTTGGGGGCTCTTGTGCGGTTGTCACTGTCGACGACTGACATTTTTTCTTATATAGTTTGGAATATCTTTAAAATGTTTCCTACTTCTTAGCCACTTAAAAATAACACTGAATTAATCTCTCGAATTATGGAAATGAATTAAAAAGATATGTTTAGTGTGTGGAGAATAAACTGTTAAATTTACTAAGTATGAGCACTGACCTGTTTTCTGCGTCTAAGACCTTCAGTAAGTGGAATAATCATAATTTCTTTTTGTTTTACAGCACCCTTTCATGTTCCTCTAAGCTGTCTTAGAGCTGGTAATTAAAGGTTATCTTTGAGTAACCGGGAAGTCCTCTGTTCCCTGGTCTTCTTCCTACAGATTTGACTAGTGTTTGTAACATCATAGATCGTCACCATGGAAATAGTGTAATGTGACAAATGTACAGCAAATAAAATGGAAGGGGGCCCTGAGAAAGGAAACTGGCTTGTGGGGGAAACCGATCTCAGCTTCTAATCTTCCAGGAAGTCCGGCGGGACCCTGTGTCTTTCAGCCGCACCCAGCAATGTGCTTAGGAAGCCCCTGCCCTTTAGAATTCCTTTGGTGATTTCCTGTCGTCATCGCCTTAGACACATCTCTTTTCTTCACATCCCATGACTTGGTTTAATTACTTTCTCATATAATTGTTGTGTCATTTAATCCAAAGCAACAACCAGTGTTCAGGAATAAACCAGGGAACGCACCTCTGCTGAGCTGATGAGGTGAATGGGAAAAGGGTTAGACGAGAAAACACATGACGTGAATGTTAGCCGTGACTCTCCACCACCTGTGACTCTCGAGTTCTTTATCTGCGAAGGGGACATAGGATGAGGGTTTGCTTATCTTACAGGAATGACACAAGAACTGCCCGAGACAATATGTGAAAAAATACCTTGGCAAACAAAACACAATATAAAATGTTGTTTGCTAATCTTAGGAGAGTTCAAAAACTGATCAATCTTTATTGTTCTCATTTATATACATTGGCCTGCAGTGAGTCATCATACACCTGCCCTTTAATCATATCGCCGCAATGTACATTGGCAGACCAGGTTTTCCAGGAATTGTATGAGCCTGATGCTTTAAAATATGAACTATACAAAGTCCTGCAAGGAACAAATGCTCAGGTTTAGTTGGCTTTGGCAGAAAGATGTACAGGGTGAATGAAAAGGGCATCTTCATCTCTGGTTTTTGAGGCAGTAGAAACAACAGCACCCAGCACCCAGCCCTCATATGCCCTGAGTGTCCCCCTGAGCTGAGTCACATCAGGAGTGGGCACACTGTGACTTCTTCTACAGTTTCTGTGCAGGAACAAGAAAACGAATCCTCCGTGTCAGGAAACAAATAGTCCAAATTAAAAGCTCCTATAGGTTTAAGCCCATAGAAGCAATCCAATTTTAAAGGGACTCTAAAGACACATTTCTCTTCAGTGAGTGGACATGAGATGTGAGGTGATAATTAAGCCCATAAACTGCTGATAATTGAGAAGATAGTTCAATAGACTAGAGCTCTGGACTGCAGCTCAGTCAGAACAGGGAGTGTCCGTGCCAGTGTACAAATGAGAGCGTTGGTTGGCGTGACCTTTCTCCTGGCCCCTCTTTGTCTTCCTTCCCCTAATTACGCTCCCTACTCCTCCCTGCTTTTGCCCCCTTCCCCTTCCATTACTCCCCTCTCTCTTTCTTGCCCTGCATTACTCAAACGGATCATCCAGATTCCTGCAGCCCCAGTGATGCAGACAAGCATAAGAGTATTATGCTAAGTGAAATAAGCCAGTTGTGAAAGACAAATACCATGTGATCTCACTTCTATGTGCAATCTAATGAACAAGATAGACTGATGAACAAAATCGAAACAGAGGCATGGGTACCTGGAACAGATTGACAGCTGTCAGAGGGGAGGGGTTGAGGGGAACCGGATGAAAGAAAGGGTTAAAGATCAGCTAAAGAACAAATATGCATGACCCAGGGACACAGGCAACAGTGATGGCCAGAGGGAATCTGCATCCTTGCCAGTACCTGTTGTTCGTTGATTTATTGATGACGGCCATTCTGACAAGTGTAAGGTGGCATTTCATTGTGCTTTTAATTTGCATTTCTCTGATGGCTAGTGAGGTTGGCCATCTTTTCAGGTTTGTTGGCCAGCTACAAGTCTTCTTTGAGGAAGTGTCTATTCAGGTCCTTTGCCCATTTTTAAATTGAGCTGTTTATTCTTTTGGTGGTGAGTTTTATAAGTTCTTTATGAATTTATTAGCTTTGGATATTAACTTTTAATCAGATATATCATTGGCACATATGTTCTCCAATTCAGTAGGTTGTCTTTTCAATTTTTGATTGTTTCCTTTGTTGTGCAAAAACTTTTTAGTTTGATATAGTTCCATTTGTTTATTTTTCTTTTGTTTCCCTTGCCTGAGGAGATATATCAGAAAAAATACCGCTATGAGAAATGTCTGGCACTTTACTGCCTATGATTTCTTATAAAATTTTTATGGTTTCAAGTCTAACATTTAAGTCCTCTTATACCATACACAAAAATAAACTCAAAATGGACTAAAGACTGAAATGTTAGACTCGAAACCAAATTTTATTTTATTTTTCTGTTTCTGAAAACTGTATTCATCCTGTCACGCTGTCTTCTCTGGGACATAAATGTTTAGAGCTCAGTCCGTAAATGGCTGGAATTTCCTCCTCCTTTCTAATGAGGCTACGTTCCAACTCCTTCATCATACCAACATTGAAGGATCTAGCAGCTCAAACAAATTCATTTAAAAAACTAATGCTTTTCTAGAACAAGACTGTTAGGCAGGACAGGTAGTAAACTAAGGCAGGGAGGAGGAGAGAGACATGTCTCACCCCCTGACTCAGCAGTCCTGATACCCGGCCAATAAGGTTGCTGGGTGTTCCGAACATCACAGGCAGGGATAGCGCAGGAGCACGGGAGTCCTGAGACTCTGTGCTGGGCAAGGAGGACTCTGCAACAACTTCTCTAAGACAAAGAGCCTTTACCAGCTGAGAAAGAAAGCCTTTGCAGCTGTGCATTATTCCCAACGTTTAGAACGGGGAGAAGCAGGAGAACCCAGAAGCGGAGTAAGTTATATGACCCCTGAACCCCAATAGTCAGCACACTCAGATTAACTGAGTGTCCACTTGCAGCCTTGGCTCAAGTGCATAGAACAGACTTACTAACAGACTCACTAACAACTTCGTTTCCTCCATACACAGGACGTTCCAACTAGCCAGGTGCCCGCTCGCAGTTTCATGTTTGCCTGTGTCTCACAAATAAACTTGCTCTCTCATTTCCACTGTACGTATGTGTCTCTCACTTGAATTTGTCTCTTGCCAGCAAAGCAAGAGTTGAGGAACAAGTTCAGTGGGGGGTACCTCCTGACTCGGGGCTCTCCCCAGTAACAAGACCAACAAATTCACAGCTTAGAAACTGACAAGCCAAGGGCAATAAAAAGAAATCAACATTGCCATTTTAATTCTACTGTGCTTGTACAATAGCTCCTTAGTTCTGATTCTAGAGTATTTCAGACTGAATCATGATCTTCCATTTAGCAAAGGGAGTCACAGAAACAGTTGGTTTGGAAACGCAACCGAGACAAACAAATGAGCATTGGTTTGTGAGTGTAATGTTTATTTTTTAAACCGTATCTTAGCCTTATACTTGGCATAGGACTTTCAGCTATAAACTTAGCCCTCGGAAGAACAGGTTTTCTCTAGCAGAGCACCTGGTGCCTAGGCCGCGCCCCTGGAAGTGTGGCGATCACAGAATGAAGCTCTCCTTTTCTTGGACATGAAGGCACTACTATCTGGCAGGGGCTTGCTGTACGCCATGTCCATCCTGTCATGTTTATAAGAAAAAAAAATTACTTTTAATGGATCTGAAGAATCTCTATTTACTTAATAACAAAAACTACAACCAGGGCACTTGGAAAACCTTTTCATTCATTTCATCTCGGTGATCCCTGAGCTTTCAGCCACAGAATGGATAACATACGTCAGGACCTTTAAACTAGACTGAGAGGAGTATGTCATCACCTCAGGTCATTGAAACTTCTGTGCCAAACCTAAAATTAAACTTCGCAATCTCCTAAAAGTCACTGTGAGGGTATAGTTTAGAGTTTAGAATAGATAAGTCCAAGCCAACATAACTGGTAAAAAAGTGATTTACAATGTTTGGCAAAGATCACTTTCTTACAGTCCTGGTGCTTAAAGAAAGGTATAAATATAGCTGGAAATCTTTTTTGAAATGGATTAACCCGTGGGAGGAGAAGGAACAGCTGAGAGGAACATTTGCTCATCAGTGTTACCCTGCAAAGAGCCTTGGCGAGAAGGAAAGTCGTCCCTGTTGAGTATTCCAGGCAATATACTGGGCACTTACGGCCCATTATGGCATGTGGTACCCCACATAGTGGGTCATTTACTCCCATTTTATGGATGAAGAAATGGAGCAATTCTAGGTCACCTGTCAAAGTCAGAAACCAAATCTGGGATTCACTGGCCCAACAGCCCGTGAATGCTACTAACCAGAGGCAGAGTTTTGTGTCTGATTCTATGCCTGTCTAGCTGGGGGACCTTGAATAATTTCCTGAGTCCATCCGGGTCTTGGTGTCCCCCTGTGTAAAGCTGATGTTTTAGAGTAGATGATTTTGCAGGCTTCTTCTGGCTAGAGAATTTCTGCAAGGAAAAAATTCCGTGCAAGCCAGAATGGTGAGGGACAAATAGTTCATTGCTGACTCCATTTTGCTGTCCCATTATGATTCCATCGTGATGATTTGAATTTGTATAGGTAGTCAGTAGAACCTGCAATACTGTTACGTGAACATAAGTTTTAGCTACATAATTCGAAATATTACATGCATCACTTGAAATATTGTTGTTGCTTAAAACTTATAAACTGTATAATACATTATATAAAGTAGAAATACAACAGTAAAGATCACCAATTTTTATTTTGCAGTAATTTAAAAATGCAAAAATTTCTTCAGCAAATTCAGTAACAGTCTTCACAAGCTAATCCATAGAAATATATGTACTTTTTATTTAATCCTCACCCAAGGATATGTTTTATTGATTTTAGAGAGAAAGGAAGGGAAGGGGAACGAGAGAGAGAAAGAGAGCAAGAGATCGGTTGCCTTCTGTATGTGCCCCAACCAGGAATCAAACCCTCAGCCTAGGTATGTGCCCTGATGAGAACTGAACCCAAGACCTTTTACTGCATGGGACAACACTCCAACCAAATGAGCCGCCCAACCAGGGCAGAAATGTGTATGCTTTTACTATAATTACTTTAAGAATTATCTAAAAGAGACATAAAAGAAGTGAGTAATCTATCCAAAATGTTTCCTACAAAGAGATACTGAATAAAATATCACTCTAACTAGAACAATGCAGATAAAACCATGTAGCATTTACAGCAAAGCAGGCTATTGCCACAGCCTTACTTTATGTAGCTATTAGAGGAACATTTGCCTCATGACACATTTACATAATATAATATACCTAGGAAAACAATTTGGATGTCCAGAGCATCTTTTTGGCAGACAATTACAGAGTTTATCACTTTGACCACTGCTCCTTTAACCAAGAGGCAAAAATATGTAACTGAGGCTACAAACAAGCAATTTGCTGTTTTGTTTTGATTGCTGGGAGAATTAGCATAGCACCGTGCCGGTGAACCTTGGTGGAATGGGACATACCAAGAGAGACTGAAATGGTGCCATAATCACAGGCCAAGAAATGCTGGCCAGCATCTAATCACTCTGTGGAACCCGCCATCCCACTCTGTAAAAATGTTGCAAAATCCGGCGCCAGACAAACGAACATGTAGGCGGTCCTAGCAGAGGATCCAAAGCAAATGTGGTGATGGAAATTCATCCAGGAGCGCCAAGTGTCCTGGAAACTTGATGGATTTTTCCAGAACCAGGTGGACATGTTGTGGAACTGTGGAGTCACTACACTGTGACAATATTCCGAAGAGTGCAGGGTGGCATCGACACTCACTCGTGTAGACTTATTATTGCTCTCTCCCTTAGCCTGAGCCCTTCCAGCCCTGCTGGACCGGCGTCTGTGATGGCAGACATTGCGATCCCCGGAAGCGGCAGAACCTCACAAAACCACTAGGGTGTCCAGCATTCGTGTTCTGTACTTGGAAAAGTCGTTCCCGTCTGGGGCTGTCCGAGCGGCGAACCGGCCCGGCCACAGTAATTCTGACTCGATCTGTCGATCATGCAAACAGTGGCAGAGATGACTAAAAACACAGATGTATCAATACACTAGAGTGCACATTTTAAAGAATGATTTAACCAGATGATATGAACGCTCTTCTCCAACCTCCCTTGAAAGGTTTTTGATTATTCCCTGATTAGATTTGAAATTCCTTGCACTGTAATTTTGTAATAATCAAAGTCAGAAAAAGGTACTATAAAAAACTACATACTGAGCTTGTTTGCTTAATTGATTGCAAGCTTCTCTCCCTTTTTAATAGTGTAATTAGATGCCAAAAGAGGATAGATTACTCTTAGAAAGGTACTGTACATACAACTGCATAATGGAAATAACCCATTTTAATTATTTTAATAATTATTATGATCGTTTTTATGATAATTTCTGAAACATGTTATGTCTTCTAAGTCTTAATCAAATAAAGAGGGCATGAAATCACCCATGTAACAAGGACCATGCTCCAAACACGGCTGTATCTCTGCTGCATGTCAAGGAAGGAGCGGCCTGGACACTGCGTACAGGCACCCTGCATTCAGTCCAGCCGGCGGGAGCAGCACGAGCTTCCCTCCGCCACCCTCTGCCGGTGGGTCATCTGTGCTGCCTTCCTCGCGCGGCAGTGCCGTGAAACCGATTCCAGGAGTCAGCCCTCTAAGGCAACTGATGATGCCAGAGATCAGACATCCCTACGGCCAGATGCAAATTTTACTTGGTGAATTAACCAAAGATGATGTGCGTTCGATTAAAAACAGAAGTCAGAATTGACAGGCAGTAACTATTCAGAAAGTAATCAAAATGGTTTTCTTTCTCTCCGACAAAGGAAAAGGCATTTTATTTACTCTGGTCTGAGTTCAGCTTCCAGTGCTTTCTGTTTGTTTATTTGGTCACTGGGACTGTGAAGTTTCTTTGAAATTCAAGATTTGTGGGACAGAATTATACATTTTGAGCACAAAGCTGAGCCACAATGAGACACAAGTAGACTTCCGTCTCTCTCACTTTCTCTGTCTCTGTCAGATTCAGATTTTCAAAGTAGCAATATTTCTTATCGGCACTAATAGAAATTACAGGATATAAAGGCCTTTTTACAAAAAAAAAAAATGGAAACTTTTTTTGCTCACTTTCTTCCTTCCTAGAATCTAACAACAATTAGAAAAAACATTGGCCATAATTTGGCTTTCATAGAAGATAGGTAAGAATTGGGGTTAAAATTTAAGCAATAAAAATATTGTATTTTTTTTTTACTAAAAAAGTACTCGAGGTTTTATTTCCCAAACTTCAGTCACTTTCTTACCTCCTTTACAATATTGGGCATTTCCCCATATCATTTATATTATTTTTATGTGAAAACATCTCATGTACATTCCTAAGTACATTCATTAAAGGTGGAAATGCATGGTTACTGCACAAGAAAAACCAGCATCACTTGCTGGAAATTATAGAACAGGGCTCTAAAAAGAAAAACAGTTCTTGAAAGTGGTAGTCATACTTGGAGATAATGTTGCTGTCATTTGGATCTATGGAAAATTGGCCTTATCCAAAGAGAATATCCACCTGGTAATGCACAGGCGTGGATAGACGCACGCACTCACACTCACACACACACCCCACGCAACCCACCTCTGGACAGGAATCGTGCCGTCAGCCAGAGACTGGGCGGCTGCGGGCCATGCCCTTCCGACTCATGTCTACTCCATCAGTCAGCACACATCAGTGTCTCACCGACCAGAGTGCACATCGCTCTGCGTGGCATGAAAGCCTTGAAAGGGTTTCCTTCTGCCCTAGTTGTCTCCCCAGCATTGTAAACACCTGAGCTTCCCCCACCACTCAGCCAACATGTCACGTGCAGGCTGCATGCAAAGCCCTGAGCTCCGCATTGAGAGTTCAGTGCAGACATGAAACAGGCTCCCCTTTCAAGAAGCTGGTGGCTTGCGAGAAATAAAGAAAAGTAAACAGAAAAGGCAGCCTACTATGAGATACGAAAAACCTTCCACTTGAGGATTGTAAGTGGTCCTGTAAGAACCTGCCCAAGTCACCTGGCAGCACATCGAAGGCCACCCTCACTCAGTTCTAAATCTGATGATGCAAAAATCATATGCCGAGCCCAGCCCTGAGGCTTACATTCCCCTTTATTTCCTCTGTTTTTAAAAGCTTATAGACAAGCTTTTAAAAAATCAGAAAGGGTAACTTAGATATCACAGCCTGACAAACCCAGCTAAGCTCAGCTGAGATGAGCTTAGAAGAGGAAGAGCTATGTGCAGAGTCATTTCCATTAATAGAAGAATCTGGCTTCTCTGAATACAGTGTTAACAACGGTTAAAGTTTACTAATCAATTACTCTCTGTTAGGCACTTAGGTAAGTTCCTCCTTATAACCACGCCCTACTGTTCCTCAGACAGGAGAGATCAGTGTTTTCACCTGCGCCTCTGCTCTTTTTCTTTTCTCTTCCTGGTGTGTTCTTTTCGGATATTTACAGAGGTCATCCCAGCACTTGATCGATACTCCGCTTCCTGAAGAGACCTTCATTCGCATCGCCTCATCGACACCAGCACTCCATGCCCCCTTCACCCCGGCCCCAATTCATTTTCCTGCGCAGCATCTGACACTGCTCCCCGTCTTGTTTCTGTGTTTACAGATTCGGCCATTGCCTGTCTCCCTAAATAAGGCGTGAGCTCCATCAGGAGAGATGTGTTTCAGCTGTTGCTGCTGCTGTTTTTGCCAACGTGTCCCCAGCACCTGTCGCCATTTATCATGTCCCACCAAAGGTTCTCAGTAAGTATTGCTGAGTGAACAAACCAACCTCATTTAACCCTCAAGGCCACTCAAAGACGTTGAGGATACTGAGTACTGGCAAGGATAAGCAGCTGGTTGTATGGCTCCCAGGGAGGAAATGGACGAGCTGGAATTGAAGTCCCAGAGAATGTGTGGATTCACTGACTATACACCCTGATGTGGGAAGGGTGTGGGTCACTCACAGACAAGGGTTCAGGTTGAAGAAAGCGAGAACGTACAAAGTATTTTTAAAATCTACATGCACCTAGACTGTTGCAAGAATGGGTTCAGTTTTGTTGAGAGGGGAAAAAAGAAAACTAAGGGAAGATGGGAAGAAAATGGGTAAATGTGAATCTCAAACTGCCTCAGCATTGGTGGAAAATGAACAATGACAAACACTAAAGCTGTCGATATCTCAACTTGCAGACCGCAGAATTCTATGAGTATCTTCTTTGAAGTCCGGCGACAGATGGAGAGAAGTCATTGAGTCAGTCCACACATACCTTTCTGGAATGGTCAGCTGCTCCCACTTGGGGTCACCCTTAGCAAATCAGAGTGTCACCTGCTCTACCAGCTCTGGGCCATAGTCTCGCAGGCATTGCCTTGAAGAGTCTCTGCTGGAACTGCATCACAACTTTCTTCTTCTTCGTGATAAAATGCTCCCCATTCTCTTGAGCCTTGGATAAGTTTCAAGTTACTGGAAGCAAATTCTCCAAGGACCTTTTCCAATCAAGTTTTAGATTCCATCAATCATCCAACTTGCACCCTTTAGCGTGGTAAGTCACCATGAGAATCCTTTCCCAGCGGTTGGAGAAAGAAGCATTTCCTGTCTCCCTCAGAGACAGACTGAGTGAAATCTCTTTCCTATCAAACACACAGCCAATCCTCTGAGGCCCAAGGCCACTGTCCCCTCCCCTACAAGTTCATGGAGTGCAGAACTGCCACACGGCCACCACTGCTTCTTCAGGGGCCAACGAGTCTGCATGCCTTTCCTCAAACCCCTAACTGCAGCCACAGAAGACCTGGAGCCCAGGGGACAACTGAAGGCCATTAGATGCGTGCTGCCAAGAACATTGGTATTCAAAGAAATCACCGAGGCATCCTTCTGTTTCAAATTCTGTCTTGGCTCCCATCACTTTTTTTTCCCCAAAGGCTCACCAAACGCCGTTTCAATCTATATTTCAGGAGGACACCACCTCCCCCTATGACACTAATGAGATCTTAGTGGTGACAGCATCTCAAGCAGTATCAGAAGCAGACTTCCAAAGGGCAGGAGTGTACGTTTTTGAGGGATAAGTCGTTTTTCCTGCAGGTGTTAGCACCTTCAATTATTCATTCTCTCCGGTTATAAAAAATCTCAGCCTACAGTGCTAAAGATAATGGTCCCAGGCCTGAGTCCCAGGCCTAAAGAGGCACTGTGATAGATGGGCGACTGTCCCAACATGGAGAGAGGGTGGGGTTATCTGATTGGTGGAACTACAAAGCAATTTGACCCTAGTAGATTTCATTTAATTTCACTGGAACAAACATTTATTGAGTCTGCCTGCTCTGGATGCTCTGCTAGACGCTTTCACATATGTTGTCATTTTTTAGCTCCCAAATAGTATGAGGAAAAGAGATATCATTTATTCTAACTCTTATGGAATAAAGCTAAGGCTCAGAAATCTTAGATAATTTGCTCAAAGGGAAGAACTGGAACTTAAACTCACAACTTCTGATGTCATATAACTTTGTCACCAGGAGATTCCAGCATCTTTTCTCATGAGAAAGAAGACACAAATATTTTTCTTGGATATCTGCAGAGTTCACCTTTACTCCTTAGAAGAGTCCTTTTAATTGGGAACTTGCTGTGTCCCAACACACGTGTGTACCCCGAACTGGCTTTTCTCCTCTGTTACGAGTAGTTTCTTCTACATTAACACATTTTCCAGTCTTTAAGCACAGACACGTGGAACTACCCTTTGATTCTTAGCCTCTGTTCCATTTCTACCAATCTACTATCAAATTCTATTTATTTTTCTTTAAAATTGGCATTTTAACAATATTGAAAGGCAATATTGTTAAACACAGGATGCCTTTCCATTTATTTGTGTCTTCTTTCATTGCTTTCATCCAAAAAAAAGATATACAAATGACCAAGTAATGAAAATATGCTCAATATCACTAATCCCAGGAAACGCCAATCAAAACCACAGTGAGATATCACCTCGAACCAGCTAGAATGAATATTATCAAAAAAGTAAAGATAAATGTTGGCAAAGATGTGGGGAAATGGAACCTTTGCACACTGGCACGGGAATGTAAAATGATGCAGCCACTATGGAAAACAGTATGGAGATGCCTCAAAAAGTTAAAACTAGAACTACCTTATGATTTATAAGGTATAAGGACAAATCCCACTTCTGGGTATATGTATATCCAAAAGAACTGCAAACAGGATCTCAGAGAAATACTTGCACTCCCAGGCTTCTTGCGGTATTATTCACAACGCCTAAAGCGTAGAAGCAACCCAAGTGTTCATCCACAGAGAATGGATCTCCTTTCCAGTCTGACTTTATTTCTCACTTCCACTATTACTACCAGCACGCCCTGTCACCTGCTTTTCCGACTCAGCACAATCTGATCTCTGCACTCTCTACAGCCCAATTTCCCTCGTCCCTCAATTCACATTTTTCCCAGTTCAACGAGTCCTAACCATCTTTTAAAGGGTCTTTTCAACCCAGGTATCTTGGTTCACATTCTCCTTCCTTTCTTTTCCCATTCCAGCTATACAAATTTCATCCACTCTGTGAAAATTCAGCTCAAGTCTTAAGTCTTTCATGATTACATTAATTTGTGCTGTTTTCTCCATTTCTGCCACCATGCTGTGTTACACCGCCAGTCAGTTTAGGATAAAACTGTTTGCTTTTTTCTTTTGGGGAGGTATATGAGCATATTTATTATCTCTCTTCAATTAAATGATAAATTTCTGGATAGCTGGAAGTGTGTAATATACTGTCTGGGATCCCCTCGGTGTTTTGAACCATATGCATTAATGGAGTAATTCAATAAAGCCACACATATTATCAACACAAAGCTGAACTTCGTCTCTATTAGAATAAGGCATTTCTCACTGTTTACGACACTTGGTAAAAAAAAAAGTGATTAAGTAGCTTATGGTATAAGGAGAGAGTGAAATTCAGAGAATGATAAAGAGCTAAGTAATGGAAAAGACAATTTTATGCCCCTTCCCTCAAAACATATTTCATCTGAGTCAGCGTGGTCTTTTTTGTCTCCAGGGAGGTCAGGTGATGTGTGAAGTGAAGCCACTTGACCATGATTTCCTTAGAGCCGATAATGCCACGGAGCACTTGAAACTGAAGGAAATAAGGTCAAGTCCCCATTAAGTGAGGAAAGTACCGAGTGGTAGGTCTGCAGGTCGCTGAAGGGAAAGCTCAAAGCAGACACAAAAATCCTTACAATTTCTCTCTGCATCTCTACTCTGCTAACTGCATTTTGAGGCAAAGGTTAAAAGATAGAATGAGGTCTTTTGTTGAAAAAATCATAATATTTCTTCTGTGTTTGTAGCCTGTTGTTATGGAAAACTTCAAACATATACCGAAAAGAGGAAGAAGATGAAACGAACCGCAGGTACCCCTCACTCGGGCTGCAGTTACCGACTCTCGGCCATTCTTGTCACATCTTGACCTCCAAGCTCTCCTCTCGGATTGCTTCTAAGTAAATTCTTGACATCATATAATTTTAAGTATATATCTCTGCATGCATCTCTAAATGGCAAGCGCCTCCCTTACAAAAAATGCAGTATTTTCATTAAACACACTAATAACACACAAAAGAACCATTTTCTTAATGCCATCAAACAGACAATGTTCACATTTTCCAAACTGTGTGGATTTTTAACATTTTTGTGCGTTTGAATTATATCAAACGAAGGCCCATACATTGGATTGATTAACATGTCACTTATATTAATGTGCAGATTCCTAGCTCCATTTTGTGTTGGTTTATTTTTCCTTGAAATGGTTTCCTTACGATAATTTACGTGTATCCTGTAAGTTTCCCGCAGAGATTTTACTGATTTCGTTCCCTGTGGTATCATTCAACACATTCCGTGACTCTTCCATTTCCTCATTCAACAGAGTTGGCACTTGAATATTTCTGGTGACTTTTATTCTTTCCTTTTTTGGAGAGGAGGGGTGCAAAACTGCGTCATAGGTGGTGTTAATGCTTCGAGAAGTAGGTACTGACTTCCTGTCTGGTTTTCTTTCCCAGCATCAGCAGCCGCTGATGAACATGGCCGGAATCAATCAGTTAATTCCTCAAGGATTGGAAAATGATGATGTGCTAATCTTATCATCCTCTACTTGTTAACTGGAATACTTTTAGAAATAGATGTTTCCCCTCATCAAGTATACCAAAACACTAGTTTCAGTAGCAAAAGTTAGATAAACAGTCAATTCCTTCCATTTATTTATCCATTTTCTAAGTAAATTGTTTCCCTTGTACCTCCAATGATGATCAAAGAGATCTTTAAAGTATCATTATGAATTCATGGATTTAAAGATATTTAATGTATTTCAAGCTATTCTAGTTATTACCCTTTGCCTCAAACTGGGAGAATGGGAATATACTCCAGTTGGCGTTTGCACCCTGTTAAAGGAATTCCAGTAGTCTTCGATAGCATCCTTGCTTTGTAGCATGAGAGATTCCAGAGACATCTTGTATATTCCTAGCCACAGACCTAAGGGACCCATTTCTCCAGTGAGAATATACATGCATATATTATTAATACATAATCTTATATAGTATAAAGATATAATCACATATTATAAATCTTATCTACATTGTCTTATAAATTATAAATGTATAAATATTTTATAAGTATAAAGTACAAGTACAAATATATAATATAAATACATAACAAAATATATAATATATAAGATATATATTTATATATATATTTATACCTTATATATAGTCATAAATAGAGATGAAAATCATCATGAGATCATATTGATTCTTATTCCAATTCCCAAACACGCAGTGTTGGCTTATCCTCATCAATTTTACATGCATGGCTTTTTTATTCTGCACCAAACACACTGAGTCTCAGTCTCACCACTGTGAGTGATGTAAGATCAAGATTGTTTGGTATTACATCACTCACAAACGGTTCGAGAACAGCAAAGCCAGTGCTACCCCCCAAAAACTGTGGTCACTGAAAACAGAGTCGTACAATCAAGGTACTGCAGCTTACAGTCATTTGGATCAGTCCTTAAAGTTACGGTTACTGTATCACCTGGATATGGACGTATATTCATTTGCCTTATGTTGCACTGCACCATTTAAGGATTGTTTTTTAATTTAATTTTAATTATTTTAAACATTTATATATTTACAAAGTCAAACTTATAAAACAAAGTGTATCTTAAAAGTATCACTTCCATTCCTCATCCATTCTAACCAAATTTTTCCTTCCTCTTACAGAAAAACTTTTATTTTAATATTATGATTTATCATCCTACTTAATGGTAGCGCACAT
This sequence comes from Anoura caudifer, assembly GCA_004027475.1. Classification (NCBI taxonomy): domain Eukaryota; kingdom Metazoa; phylum Chordata; class Mammalia; order Chiroptera; family Phyllostomidae; genus Anoura; species Anoura caudifer. The sequence continues at coordinate 672,631 of PVKU01000031.1, forward strand.
TAAAATACACCCTTATCCACTTGGCTCCTTCCATGTATGATGGAGCTTAGGCCAGAGTTCTATACAGAGCAGTGCTGTCCAAAGCAATAGCCATCAGACACACATGACCATTTAAATTTACACGAATAAATTTAAATGAAATAAAAAATGTACTCTCAAAAGTCTGCTCTAGCTACCATTGCTACCGAACACCAACCACTTGCTGAAACAAAGACCAGTGCTGAAGCCCCTTGACGTTGTATCATCTCTTAAAGAAATCAAACAATTGACCTCAGCCATTTGATGGCGAAGGGATTAGCTTCAACCCCTTCCTCCTTAGAAACACAAGACGCATTCTGGCTAAGGTGGGCCCAGGTTCTGGATGGTTTTGCCTTTCTTTCCCATAGTTTCTCAGCCATTTGCAGACTCACAGAGTGTCTGAGCTACTGACATGATGTCCCACCAAACAATCCTGAGACCAAGAGACCTGATTTCCATCCAAAGGTAGGTAGCTGTGGACAACAACTCCGAGTTCCACTATGGTCTACATCGTACTACCCTGTCCAGAGCTGCTTGCCTGGCATCCTAGTGGAATGACGTTTTGAAGGCATAGCTGAGGCCCCAGCTTAGAAATAATACCCTGTGAGAATATGATCCTTTAAGATGAGGTTCATCTTAAATTTACGGCCATTATGTGACACTCTGTCTACAGTGGTTGGACTACTTAAATCCAGGAATCAATGTGGTAGAAATAGAAGTGACTCTGCTCACAATCATTCACAGTAACCAACTTCTTCAGGATTTTGTTTCACATGTCCACAGTTTTCATCCTGTGAGTCTGCAGCTCCAACCATTGCCTGGCCAAGTCGGATTCCTCCTGAGAGGAGACCAGCTGTCAGACAAAGTGTTTCCGCACTGGCAGGGTTGAGTACCATGATCACCAAGGGGACATTGGGCCACTACTGAATTAAGCAGAGGGGAGCAGAGAAGAATATGCTTGGCACTCAGGTAACAAACTGGGCATCTCTTTATATTTGTATACAGAGTTTTAATAGTAAATGAATAAGAAAGGTAACTACAGGCTGATAAGAGTATGATTGCTGAAAGTTCAAGTGTGAGGACCTTGGTTACCCCTCCAGGCAAGCCACCTACATCATCAGAAGTGCTAGATGTGAATGATGGGAATCTAGAATAAGTGGTAGAGAAAAGAGATGATAAATGTCAACGATTCCATTGGAAACAGCTGTAGTAGTGGTGTTAACGGTGGTCATTGAGAGGACGGGACTGCTGGCTGACCCTCAAGCTGGACTCAGCCAATCAGAGGCTCCTTACCACCTCCCCATCCTTGGAATGGGTGCTCTGCTCACCGCTCTGCACAAGAGCCCCTTCAAAACTGCAGCCTTGAAAGAGCAACGTGTGGTTGAGACCATCAGCACTGTATACGTGGCTGAACCCCATTAAGACCTCCATATAAACTCTAAAGGTTCTCGTGGGTGGGTGCAGAGATCTACTCAACTTGTGGTTGCCCAAGACAAGCCCCATATGTAAGTTCTCTTGCTTATTAAAACCACCACCTACCAATCTGGAGTAGTCTGCCTCTTTCTTTGTTCCCTCCTTGCTCCCATGTATGAAGGCCACTCTCAAATTTCACCCAGGGGACTCCCAAGGTTGCAAACCAGCAAGTGGACACTGCATTTGTCTTACTAACTTTCCTCTAATAAAGTTCCCCAGAAATTAGAGCTAATCAAAAATCATAGAAACCCCATCAGTAAATAAGAGAAAACAATGGGAAAAATGAGCAGGTTTTGAGTGGCGCCAGGGGTGAATGTGACAGATACTGTTGGCATGCTGCCAAGATCCCCGTTACTACTCAGTGAAACCACATCCCAGCTGCTGTAAGTGTTGGCTTTTAATGGCTCACACTTCTGGCTTCCTGCAGAGCATAACCCTAGGCTGCTGGGAGCCATCTTGCCCAGAAATGCCTTGGAATTTATGCACCACCCAATTAGGTTGGTCTATTGCCAATGACTAAGGCATAATAGCTTAGGACCCTTGCCTCCATCCAGGTGAGACAACCTGTCTGTGGTGTCATTCATGCTCCACAGCACTCCCCAGAGTTGGGCTAAGGCACAGCTTCCCATGAAACTGTCTCTTTGCCTGGTTTCCTCCCCGCACTGTTCTCTCTTCCTTACTCTCTTGACTTTTTCCTGAATAAATCCTCAATCAATCACTTGCAAAAGAATTTCCCACCTCATAAACCCAACATAAAATCCTATTACTTGCAGTGTTCTTGGTATCACTCCTCCGAGTCTGTGGTATCTCTGTGTGCCCATGTGTATGTGGCTGCGTAGGCAGTGGGATGGAGCCAGTGAATGGTTTTGCAATATCCCAGTTCTATCGTTCGCAGTTTTGAAAATTAGATTCTCGAGGGAGGGGAATTAAATACAGATGTAAGAGAGTAGAGCTTTAAAAAAAAAACTCTCTTTGTATCTCAATTTTAATTGGAAATTCATCTTCACAAGATATTTTCTTAAAAAATGTTTTACAACATACGTCTTACCTCTATAGCAAGGCCGTTATCAGACACTATGAGGAGCCAACTTCAAGTGGTTTACGCTGGCCAAAGATGGGGTGATTTTATAAGAATAATGGCTGTAATGAAGTCAAGCACGCTAAAGATGCTTAATTTCATGAGTTAACAGTAATTCTGAAGGAAAAAACAACAAACAAAACTAATTGCTCACTAGTAGATAATATTAGGGAATCTGTTCAATTAAAGATAAAAATGGCTAAATCTCTTGAACTAGAACATAGTTTTTGCAAAGACAGAAATGTACTGTTATAAATTACTACTTCACTTGCCTAACTTCTTAGCCAATTTTCAAAAGATTTTTTCTTTTAATTTCTGAGATTATATCACTCAATTAGGTTTAAAAAAAAACCCCACAAACACAAGCACATTGTTAATTGATAGCTATAACATAGTAAATAAAAATGAATTTTATTTGGTATCCCCATTAACCAGATTTCTAATATTTAAGGATACAAAGTGTAATTTTGAATAATTGAATATTAGAATGACCTTGGAGGTGACAAGCCAAGAGCTCATTTCACAGATCAGGAGCCTGAGGCTGTTCTCTCCACTTCCAAGACATCACCTACACAACTACGACAGGACTTTCCATCAGAGAGTTGGCTGTTGGCTGTGCAGGACACTGCACGTGGGAAATCCGTCCCTCCCTCTTCCCAACCTGGCAGATCTGCTCTGATGATCACTGCTACCCCCTAAGTTCCTGTCCTAGCTTTGGGTCTGTTGGAAAAACATTTTATTGTCCTTCTTCTTATGAATTGATAGGCTTTTCTTTAGCAATTGTTTTTATGCCTCCTATTTATTACAATGAGGAAGTTACTGTGTTGGAGTGTGGATGCACAAACCCTTGGCCAACCCTGAGCGCAACCATGTAGAGGTAGGGGGAGGGCGCTCACCAGGGGAGAAGGAAGGAGTCAGGGTGCTTGACGATGGGAGCAGCCTTAGAGAGAGCTGCGGAGCGCTCTAGAGGTGACGGCAGCCAGGGCAGGCTGGGGAAAAGGGACAGGTCATGGGCTAACAGTTCACAGATGATTCACTCTGATGCTATAAACATACCTGCTGGGGAATGAATACATGCACTTCAGGCGGGACAGGAACAGGGATGGAAAGGTGAAACATAACTCTTCTCTCCCTGCAAAAGTGAAAACACTTATGGAATTAAACTGATACATGGTCCTTGACCTCTTACACATAATCAATTAAGCTAATAATGAGAAAGCACTTTATCATCTCAAATATATTAGACAAACCTTAAATAATTTATAACAGAAAATTAATCAAGCAATCAGCTATTCTTAAAGGATTACAGTGTTGGCCAGACTCTTACTAGGCTGTGAGGTATAATTCTTAATCTCAAAATAAATATGGAAAAATATTCACCAAAGAAAACAGTGAGTTAGATACAACTATAACATGTTCTAGAGGAGTGTTTAAGTTCTTTGATTGCTCTGGAGCTTTCTGATGCTCAGTTTCCTCATAAATAAAATGGTGTATCATCATATACATCTCCTAAAGTTGCCATCAGAGTCAAAACAAATAATGTGTACACAGCAGACTACTCTGTTCTCACAAGATACTTCCCTTCTACTAAAGCGGCAGAGTTGAATACTTGTAACAGAGAGACATGTGGCCTGCAAAGCCGGAAGTATTTACTATCTCACCCCTCGTGGAAAAAAGTTTGTTGACCCCAATATAAATCAATAATACCAAGTATATACACTCACCCAGCACCTAAAATTCTGCATTGCTTCCTATTCAAACTCAGCAAGAACTTTGGGCTAAAAGCTACAGAGCAGCTTACTGAATTCATTTAGAACCTATATGCATTCCCTTGGATCCTGATAGGGGCCTCAAGAGTTGGAAAATTTTAGTAAATAGTTAACAAGCCTAGTAGGTAATGCATATGTTAAAGCTATCGTTTCAGGAACGGCAGGTATGGCCCACCACTCCTGGGAGAGACAGCCAGCCTCCTGGGGCACAGCTGGAGACCACCACCTGGGGTTACAGCTGGATACATCCCAGCCATTGTGTTCCAGGGAGAGACAGACACCACCCATCTGCCCGGGGACAGCTAACCACCCAGGGCGATGAAGCTGCAGTTTTTTTTCATCTAATTTTCCCTGAATTTCAAAACTTCTCATGGCACTTTGTTCTCTGTTATAAAAAGGCTGGATTGGAAGAAAATGTAAGACAGTCCATTAGGATAGGAACCCTGCGTCTTCTCAGATCGCCAGCCATCTGAATAAAGCGCCCATAGAGATTCAGTCCCTGCCTCTGCTCATTAGGTTTGGTGTGTGACAGGCAGCCTGAATGCGGCTTTTCCGGTTTCAATACCACAATTAGTATTTGAAATGCAGAATCTCAAGGATGTGATGCTCCTTAAGTTCTGCAGGTCCTGGCACGTAAGCACTTAGAGATCAGAAAGCTACATCCCTTGATTACTTCATTTCATCATGACAATTTCTCACAGAACTATGATTTAAAATGTTGACCTCAGTCCCACGAAGAGCGATTCTGTATCTTAAATAGAACTATGTTCAAGTATTTGTTATCCATTCTATTATGAAATACTTTTGGGGGAATCCGTGTTAAAAGGGCATTTTAACCAACTCTACCTCCTCTACGACAGGAGACCATGTTAGCACCTCAGAAAAGAATGGATTGGATTCTTCCTTGTAAGGAAGTGGTCTTGCATTCAATATTAGGGACAAGTTATTTAGTGTTTCCTGGTAAAACCTCATACTTTTTTTAGTTCATAATTTTAGCTCATAGCTTTTTAGTGCGATGAGGACTGCCTTATTCCTCACACTTGCCTGTTGGATTCAGGCCTGGGGAGAAACAGAAGGATGAAGGGCTTGCAAGCCCTGAGCTCGCTGGACCTGAGGCTTCTCCTCAGATCAGAAACTCAAATGAAATGCCCTACGGCCGTCAGGAGAACTGGCTGCTGGCAGACTGACTTTTCTCCCCCTACAAAGCTGCTCTGTACTCCTCTCCTGCAGCGGCAGTACCGTAATGAGAGAGGTCTCTTGCCTGGAGCAAAGCCCCAGGGTGAACAGCCCCCTTGCACTGCTGCCTAGGATTCGGAGACCACAGACAGCTGACCCGTCTGCCCCTGCGTTACCGCCAGCATCTAGTGACACTGCTTTCTCTCAGGAGTCCTGTTTCTAGGAAATTCAGCTAAATTCTCCAGTGAAATTTCCCAAGATTATAATGTTACATTTCCACATGTAACATTATATGATTCTATGGTACTATGATTCTTGTTTTAGATTTTTTTTTAAAAAATCATTTCTTTAATGGTCTTGTTATATCTGTTATTATAAGCCACTTCAAATCTTTTTGGAAAGCAGAGTATAAATAATAAATAAGTGAAATAAATAAACCTCCTCTTGGCCCAGCATGCGCTATGTAATTTGGAGGACACGAAAAACTGTCATCTTCGCTCTCTAGGAGATGTCACTGTCAATTGGGGAACAAGAAATACGCTTGTTAAACACCTAGGAAATATTTTAGGGCCATTTATTATATTCATTGCTCCATTGTCTGACACAGACTGTATCTACTATAGAGATTCAGAAAAAGGTGGGTTCAGTATAAAGAATGGAAAGAGAAAGCTTCATAAAAGGATGAGATACATTCCCTTAAATGTCACTTCTCCAGCCCGGAGTCCCCAGCCAGAGTGCCAAGTAGACAGTGACACCCTCTTCCCCCAGGGAAGCTGGGCCTGGCGTAGGCCACAAGACAGGATCTGGCAGGGAGCGAGCTGCGAACGGCCCCCGGTTTTCCTGAGTGAGTCACATAGACATTATCATTTTCTCTCTGTGAAGAAGAACCACATGACTGGGTCTAGGGAAAGTGAAACAATTTGACTGTATCGATTTCAGCTTCCCATATCTGATTACATTTGGTAAAATTTCCCTTAAATAAAATCCAGCTAATCTGAATCTCTCTGGCTGAATGTTGGCTGTGTAAACCGTTTCCAAACATTTACAGACTCATAAAAACAGCCGCTGTACCTCCCTGCTGGAAGCAGTTTTGGCCAACTAAATATTTCATTAGTTCATTCCCTGTGGGTGTTCAATGGTTACTTGTTAGTTGATTGCTGCTTCCATAAAAAATAATCTTTTGTTCCCACTACTCTGTAGGTAAGTTTACTTTCTGTGATGGTCGGTATATATATATATATATATATATATATATATATATATATATATATATACACACATATATACACATACATATACATATGTGTGTGTGTGTATATATGTATATATACACACATACAATCTGTATGTGTGTGTATCTCAGAATAACATGTTATATCACTAAAAAGAGGAAAATATACTTTGATTTTTATCACTCAGCTCCCACCTTTACATTTGCCAGTTCAGCCAAAAGTTTAAGTCCTTCCAGTGAAGAGCCCAGAAGGGCTATCCTAGCCCGGCTTCCCTGGGGGAAGAGGGTGTCACTGTCTACTTGGCACTCTGGCTGGGGACTCCGGGCTGGAGAAGTGACATTTAAGGGAATGTATCTCATCCTTTTATGAAGCTTTCTCTTTCCATTCTTTATATTGAACCCACCTTTTTCTGAATCTTTATAGTAGATACAGTCTGTGTCAGACAATGGAGCAATGAATATAATAAACGGCCCTAAAATATTTCCTAGGTGTTTAACAAGCATATTTCTCTGGTGAATGAATTTCTAATCATTTTCCTAACCCAAATAGTACCTTTAGTTAAAGAACCAAAAGGGAGTGAATACCAAAATACACAGAAAACTCCCAAACATTCATGACTGGAAATGTTAAGAATCTATGACAATGAACATAAAGAAAGAATTAACAACAACTTAGGAAAAGAAAATAGAGAAAGAAGAAAAATAAAATGAAAAAAATCTAAGCTGCCATGTTCTAAGCCCCCAAGTCTTCAGGGGCAAGGAAGAGACTGGGATGTAGCTTTCTAGACCCTCAGTCAGCCTGGCAGGCGCCGCCAAAGGCCCTGCGAGGGAGCCAGCGGCAGCCCCCGCGGAAGGTGCCCGGCCCAGCAGTGCCACGCGCCCCTGGGAATGCTTCCGAAGGTCATGCCATAGACGAAGCAGAAGTGCTTTTCTTTCTTTTCTTATCTCAACATGAAGTTTCCATATGTTTTTGAAAAGCCCGCATAATGTTCTGCAGTTAACGCCAACTTCCTGTAAGCGCGTTTTCTCCATCACTAGAAAACACTCCCAATTTTCAGGTGTCGTGGGGGTCTGATGCCCACAGGGCAGCCTTGTGCAGCCTAGATGAGGCGCCGTCACCCTTTTTTCACTGAGGGACCAGACAGTAAATTCTCCGGCTCTGCGGCCCGTGCCTCTGTGGGGCAGCCGCTCAGCTTTGTGTCGAGGGGAAGACGGCCACAGGCACCACATCAACGAATACAGGTGCCTGCAGCCCAATAAAACTTGATTTATGAACCCTGACATTCAAATTTCATGGAACTTTTACATGTCACAGAATATTAACTCTTCTTTCGATTTTGTCAACCATTTTAGAACATATTAAAAAATTCTTACCTTGTGAGCTGAGCAAAAACAAGCTGTTTTGTGCCTGCTAGATGTAGTTTGCTGACCCCTGGCTTGGGTCATTGCTTTGTAATTTGTGGCTCAAACTCCGTGTGGCTGGGTAGGAGAGGGGAGTTCTGAGCAGACTTATTACAAGGAAACTTCAAAGGAAACACTGTCTTTGAATAAATAACCTGTTTCACAGACATGCTATTTTCTAAGTGTATATGAATACACTTAAAATTAGTAAAATAAAATCATAATATTTTCAAGAGGCTTTAACAAGATACTCCAAGAGAATCAAACAGATTTTAATCTACTTATTTCTGAAGACTTCTTTTGTTTGAGTTTTTATACCGAGAATATAGTAGTTCTGGTCTTTAGAACACAATCAGGCAGGATTAGAAGAGTAAGGATGAATGGAAGGGGAAAGGAATGAAGAGAGAGAATGAGGGAGGGGTGGAGGGAGGGAGGGAGGGAGAAAGATCTGAGCGGAGCAAGTCAGAACAAGACGTGAGAGCAGGATCGTACTGGGAAAAAACACCAGTTAGAGGAGAGAGAGAAACTGGCCCTGTTTCCAGTAAAGCTCTCTCGTGTCTGCGGTGATGATTCCTAACCCTTCCAGGCCAGATGAAGCCATAGCATTAAAGGGACCAGCTAGCAGAGTCACAAATGTCACTGACTTCAGAGGCACAGTATTTAAACCAGACCGTTCCTTCACGTGCCTGAAAAACCTGGAAGGGTGTCAGGCTTGCCAGCTCTTAGGTCAAATGCACACTTTCAAGTTTGAGGAGAAAAAATAACCAACACAAAGGACTCCAGGTGCTAGAAAGATTATAATTGTGTTACTAATGTGATAATAACGAGCTAACAGCAGTAATAGGAGTAAAAATTAACATTTCTAAAAGTCCATTTTGGTATCTCATTAAATGGATGCAGTTAACGTAGCCAAGTTGACAGAGAGAAAACAGCGCATCTGGACACTCAAGACGATACAAAACATTTACAAAGAAAACTAATTACAGATGTGTTTGATTATGGCCACTGCAATTTATTATGTAATTAAACTGCTAGCCAAAAAAATCCTGAAATCCAGCTGTGAGTGAATATGCTGAAATTTAAATATGTACCAAATGCAGTACCATATCAATTGTTCATATTATGTAATTTATTAATTGTTACCACATAATCAGAATCTAATAACTTAATCTTTAAAATCTCAAATAGAATGTAAACGAGCTGCGCGATTTCTGTGTTTTGAAAGCGTGTGCATGTGTGTGTAGTGTTGTTTTAGTCTTTCAAGCCAATATTTCTGGAAAAAAGATGTGACGAATATAATTGCCCATAAACAATTAAAAAGGGTTTGAGCACATTTTAAGACACTTAGATCCATAAACTTAATTCTGCACCTTCCATTAGGATTCCTTTGACTATAATATGTCCTCCCTTACCTGCAGATGATATGTTCCAAGACCTTCAGTGGGTGCTTGAAACTGAATAGGACCCAACCCTGTACACACCATGTTTTGTCCTATACAACATACCTATCATAAAGTTTACTCTATAAGTTAGGCACAGTACAAGATTATCAACAATAGGGGAGACTTCTGTACAAGGCTCTGTCTGGTACACTCAGGGGAGGAGAAGAAGAATTTCTTTTTTTTAAATAATGGTTTATGTTTTTTTATTGTTGTTCAATTACAGTTGTCCACATTTTCCTCCCATTACAATCCCTCACCCTACCCGCCCCCCCAAAAAATGTTCAATCCTCCCTTCGGCCATTGTCTTTGTACTTTTCATAAATACTCTTTGTTAAAATGCCTACTGTTTAATTTCTAAATTTTTGTCTGCTTGTTAGTTACATATGAAGGTAGTATAAGAAGAAAGGTGAAAAAGACATAAATCAATTAAAGCCTATTTTTTCTTTCAATCAAAGTCCACAGGAGAAGGAAAATTGGGATTGATTTTACTGTTGTCATTTTTCTTTTCTTCATCTAGACATAGAAATATAAACAGCTGCATTCTGGCTTTGGGAATTAAGCACAGAAACTTAAACTTTTTAGTAAATACAGTAAAATATTTGTATCAGTGAATTGTATGACTATTTTAGGGGGCTGAATCTGGACACAGAAGAAAAGGAAAAGGAGGAAAATGAGAGAGGAGAGGAGGTATATATTCGGGTTAGGTAAGAAAACAATGATTTTGGAGGAAGACAAATTTATACATATGTACAAATGGAAAACCATTTCTACTATTTCATATATCTTTAGAAATGTAAAAGAAAAATAACTATAAATAATATAAGTAAAAACATGAAAATAATATAAACTGTAAGTGAAAAACTTTAACAATGATAAATACATAAAAATAAATGTTATATAAATATATCAATAAAATGCATACATATATGAATACGAAAAAGTATAAATACATTTGAGCTATATAAATAAAACATGGAAAATGTAAAAAAAATGAAATATAAAATAAACTCTCATTTATATGCATGGTACTCCATAGTGTTAAAGTTCTATTATTTCTTCAGCCAATGCATCACAAAAATCACTGCAGTGAAAATCCTCTTGCATACATTTTCTGTACAAGGTTCCAAGATTGTGAGATACTGAGTCACAGAATATATGCAATTTTTGAAATTTTAGTATGTACTATCAAACTGCTCTTCGCTGTCAGAACCTCTGCTGGCATGGTAATTTAAAAGCACTTAAACTCAGGACAAATCCAGCTTGCTACAAATAAATAAATACACTTTAAGACTAAGCATTGCACACCTACACTCCAGACCTTATTACCTTTGTAAATGATGGAGAATATATAACAATTCACTCCATGTCATTGGAAGGAATTATCACAGAAAGAAATAATTGGTGTTATTCCATCTTCTATAATTAGAAACAAGTAGGTTTCAACTACTCATTGAAAAAAATAGTTGTTTACTGCCTATTATTGGCCAAGCACTATTCTAATTCATTGAGAACAGGATAGAGAATAAAACACAGTCCTTGCCAGCAGGGTATTTAGATTCGAGCCAGAAAGGAGTCAAGAAACAAATAAATGTGAATGTATGTAGACAGACCTATGGTGATGGGAAATACAGCCCTGGGTTGAGGAGGTAAAGCCTGCTGGGTCTCGAGGCTTTTCTGCCAAGGGGCCACTTAGATAAAGACCTGAAGGATGTGAGAGAGTGAACCCCGTGGATATCCATGGGGATGGTGCTGCAGAGAAGACAAACAGCGACAGAGCCAGTGTGGCTGGAGGCAGGGGAGAAGAGGGAAGAGGCTGGAGAGGAGGTCGGGGCTGCAGGGCGCAGTCGATATGGGGTTTGAATTGTGCTCTGAGCGACCAGGGAGGTTTGGAGCAGAGGGATGACGTGATCTCCCTTTAGGGGAAGCTGCACTGGAAACGGGGTCCAATGGCGCAGAGTAGAAGGACGGACCCAGTGTCCCAGCCACTGTGGTAAGCCTAGCCCAGGGTGGTGACTGCTTGGATTGGGAGGTACCAGGAAGCATGGAGGAAGTGGCTGGCCTCTTAATTCAATCGAATTCCCTTTCTTCTCTTTTATGCATAAGCTTGTAATTACAAATATACAGAATGTTTTCAGAAGCACAAAAGATGCACACCAAAATATGTGCCATAATCAATACTCAATGAAAAATGAACCAGTGAACTAAGTTTCCCAATAAGTATCCACATATTGCTGGCTTGGAGCAGACAGACGCAAAACCAGACAATGGTCAACCTTAAAGACTGACCATCCCCATTTCTTAAGATCAAACCTAGGTTGTTTTTTGCCTGCAAAAGCCCATGTAATATGCCTTTAATTTGACTTACCAATCTTGCTAAAAGACTTTTTCCCTTCTCAGCATGCAGCCGAGCGCAGCATACGCAGACGCTAGCTGCCGGTGGCGGAGTGGGTCTTCCGACGGTGATTCGTTAATTCTACAGTGCCGGACGTCCCATAAATAATGACCAGAGGAGCACAAATAAAATTTTAATCTTACTAGAAGTCTTCCCCAGGATCAACCTCTCCCCTGAGAAGAACTTGCATTTGCAGTCCAAGTACTCCTCTGCAGGTCACTGTAAAAGGAGTAAGTGGGGTGGTGGTGGTGTATGCGTGTGTTTACACAACCACCCCTAAGTACTAAAAATACTCCCAACGTGGCAAGGTTCGTTTTCACTATCACAGTATGCAGATATTATTTTGAAAAGCAATTTACCTTCAGTTAATTATAGTAATTGCATTTTTTCCCCAAATAAACCACTGAAGTGGACATATTCTGAAGACCCAGTAGGCTTCATATATCGGACCATCAACTGTTTAGATCCCTTCATTTCGATCTACTCAAGGACTGTGGTGGGGGAAAAAAAAAAAACAGGACTGAGTGAATTCGGCAGCTCTAGCAAAAGCCTTCTCCCTGCTTATCACTTTCTCAGGACGTGGCTAGGGCCTCTTTTCTTCCTGGACTACTTCCTCCTGATCTTAATAAAAGTGGCTAATATCTATCAAGCATGTCTGATATGCCTGGCACTGTCTGAAGACTTAATATGAATTAACTCATTTGATTGTCACAATAATTAGGATTTACCCTATTTAATAGGAGGAATCACAGCCGGAGAGGTTAGGCGGCTTTCCCCAGGTCATTCCCAACACAATGGGCAGAGTGTGGGTGGCAGGACGACTGAAGAGACCCTCCGCCATTATGCGACACTCTGCTGATCTATATTTTTCTCCTATAGTGAAATTTTTTTTGACATTCTTGCAAACTATAGCACCTCATCCTCTATGGCCTCATATCTTCTGTTAAACTTTATCCTTCACCTCTCAGACTCAATGATAGGGTCCGTCTGCCTTCACTCTAACAGGACGTCATTCAATTTCTCTTGTTTTTTGAATCACGATAATTTACTAGTAAGAGAACATATCACTTATCAGCATGTTACTGACAAAGAGCTGTAGACCTTGAACACACTTTATTGTCCTGTTTGCAATGCCATCTAATCTGATCTGGCAAGAAAATTGATAGTGCACAGCCAGTCTCATTTTTTTCAATGGCCCATCCAATGAAAACAAAAATGTAAATAATTTGCTGTGTGTGGATATACACATAAACACTATTTTTCAACCCCCACCTCCACTCCAGCCACGCCTTTTACCATAACGACAGCTGCTAAGCTTGCTCCATAATGCGTGACACCCATTTTCATCGGGCCTCTTTCTCTCTGCCCTGGTCTTTCATGGCTGAAGATCTAATTATCCTCAGATCCTGTCATTCTCTGGTCTGGTTTATGTCAGCTGCTCTGAAGAACCCATGGTGACAGAAAAAGCTAATTAAGGTCACTAGAGAGAAGAGGAAATAAATAGGAAAAGAAGAAAATGTCATTGTGGAGCATAGGAAGTTGAAAGTCAGACGTTTTAAAGGGAATTGGTTTGGGGTTATCAGGACCCGCTTGTCAGCATACTCATTTTTATGTCCTTGTGTATCCCTTCAGTCCTCCCCTACATTTTTTGGCCCAGTGCAAGGAATATGGACAAGGAAGCAGAAAGAGTTTTTAACCATCTCCATCACTCCCTGGACATGTGATCTTAGGCAACTTATTTAACTTGTCACAGCCCCAACTTCTTCGTCTATAAAATGGAGATAATCACCCAACCAAAAAAGTTTCTTGTCAAAAGGAAATTAAATAGAAAGAACCTGGGACAGAGGATAAAACACAGTATAAATACATGTAAACATATGTGTACATAACTTTTCTTAGGGACAAGTATATATCTCTAAACAGAAAACATGATATCAAGGATTAGTACATTTCTTGGTTAATAAAGAGAGATAAAAAATAAAGCAGGCCTGAAAATACCACACTTCAGAATAAGAAGTTCTAATATTATCTCAGGAGAATTTCATTAAGTTCTAATAATTAGCAAACATATTAATATGCATAGATATCAAACCTAATTCTAGGCAAGTTGAATGAGACAATATAAGTTCCAATAAAGTGTTCACATCTTGAATTGACTTTCAATAAAAGAAATTACTAGATTTAAAATACATCTTTTATTTGTGATTCATTATTGATTCAGTGATATTTCCCTTTGGTAATGAATTTTTCTGTTAGTGAGTGCTCAAATGGCAAGAAAGCTCTTCGTTGCTTCAACTATAACCCCTGTCATGCTGACACCTACTTATTTGCTTATTAAAGGTGCCGTAGGCACAGGAAAATATAATACATATACCGCACAAAAAAGAAAAGTCTCCTTCTTAGTTCCACCAAAGCTACCACCTTCTTTTCTTTCGGAAATGAAATATACTCTTCGCTAACACTTTTAGGACTGACCACGTGATGGAGGACAAGTTACTAAACAGCAAACCACTCCTGCTCCTCACCTCCAACAAAAGATCAAACCAAATCTTTCTCCATGATTCCTCAAACGTTTTTCCCAACTTGTTAAACAGACAGGAACAATTATTTCCTCTGCACACAGCACTGCATTGGGAGTCAAAAGAGGGAGAGAGAGACAAAGGACTTGTACCCTGGTAGGCACATCATCAAGGAAGCTAGATTCCGTCTGTGGCCAGCCCTCTGCCCACACAGGAGTGAAGCCGAGTCCCAGAGCTTGGACCTCTCCCTGACCATGGGTGATCCTCCTGTAAACTGGCAGCAGAGGAGAATGTGAGTACAACTCACTTTCTGTAATCCGCATTTTCAGGAAAGGAGAGCAGTGTGCTCTTATCCTACTCATCAGCATCTTTGATTTCTTTGCCAACTAGAGATCACAATACTTCTGACAGGTAACTGTTGCTTTCGATGACTTTGACCCCAGGTCGAATAATCACCTGGAGATTGCTTGCTTCTCGTACTGGGCGGGATTCCCGGAAGGAAGTCCTGTTTCTGTTTCTAGTTCTCTTACTTCGGCTGCTGCAGGAAGGAAGGCACTGGCGTCAGGGCAGGGACCTCCCTGCTCTCTCAGCCCTTAGTATTCAGCTGCAGCGCTGGCCTGTGGTTTTAATCTCACCTTCCTTATTTCTGAAGTTTCTGATAACCTTGCTTTTCTTTCTAATCCTCTAGAATTCATTTCTTCACTCCATTCACAATGAAAGGGGGAGCTATCCTTTCATTTTTCAATCTTGAACTTCTTCAAGCTTCAAAGTTGTGTTTTAAAATTAAAGTAACTCATTATTTTTCTATCACGTAATGCACAGGCTTTTTATTCAAAACTGTAGAGAATTTACAATTAGTTTACTTTTCTTACTTCTGTCTCTGAAACCCTCTAAATGTCCTTGCAACTTCATATGGCATAAGAATAAAGTAAAAATTGAAACACGGGCATCTTCATCGCTGACTCTGAGAACCCACTGGGAGTTTGTGGCACAAAAATCTTCATTCACAGCAAATGTCTATTTCTGGGAAAATACTGGTTCTAAAAGCATAATTCAGAAATGTGTAAATATTTGTGGCAGGAGACTATATCGTTAACATTCCTCCAGTACATTTTTAATTTGTCAGTTAATTTATTTAAAATTGGAATTAATGTAATCATAATGAAGAGTAATGTAATTATAATGAAGGAGCTTCAAAGGCAAAAAAAAAAAAAAAAATAGGCTACCTATGATTGTCCCAGAAACCTGATGATGGCTTCTTACCGAATCAAACAGAAAAGGAAAGCGTTTTACAAATTTAATGATGTCTCATAGTTCATTGGATTTTTATAATTCCCTCTTTTAAAAGTCTGTTTTATCATTTTCTTTGTTTCGTATATACAGGGTGGGGCAAAAGTAGGTTCACAGTTGTTCATATGGAAAATAATACAATAATTAATAAATAATAATGCAAGAATAAAATGTTTCACATACTCACAACGATAAGCTTACTGTTGCCACACCCTGTACGGTCTATTTCCACCAACGTTCTTTGACCTTCACTGTTGACTTTCCCTCATCAGTGCCTAACCCCTCTCTCTGCTCCCGCCTGGACTTTGCACATGACCCAACCTGCTGCTCCCCAAACTCCAGATCTTGGAGATGTGTCAAGCTCTAAAATGGCTCATGTTTCATCTGAGAAAATCTGTCGGCAAAACATGGACATACTTGACATTATCATTCAATGTCATAATTAGCCAGGTTACAAAAGATGACATTGACCTATTTGTAGCAACACAAAACAACACACAAACTTTCATTACCCTGACTGTCCAACAATCACCAAAGAGTCAAATACAGGAGACTTTAGGCCACAGATGCCATATTCCCTAAGCCAGACCCTACTACCTACGGGGGCCTTGGAAATGCACTCCTGGGGGATGCGCAGGTGACTGGCATCCCCACCACCACCGCTCTGGATCCACCGCCATGCTCCTGCTGCGGCCACTTCTCCCCGCTTCTGCGGGTTGGTGGCACTAACAGAGGTCCAGGCTGCAGGAGCTGGGGGACTCCTCTAAGGGTCACCTTGGGACCCAGGCCTCCCCCTCAGCTTGGACAACCTTTCTTAAAACAGTGCCACAGTCTGAGACCCTGCATGCCCAACCTGCCTTTCTTCCCCCCACCCCTTCCATGGCTGTCAAACCCTGTGCGACAGTCTGGAGGGTCTCCCTGCCTACGCCTACTGCTTCCTCTTATCCTGCATGCACATTTCCTTGATAAATCTCTTGCTTGGCTACTCCTGTCCTGGGTGCTTCTCAGAGGGTGGGGCTAATACAGGTGGTATTGGAGTTGGTGGAACAGCCTGACAAAGAAGACTGTCTCCTGAGTAGTGTTTAGGCCACCGATGGTTCCTGAGACAGGATGGCAGCCAGCCCGGTTGCTGAAGGTTTCACTGCTCCCAATTGGAAAAGCATCCGTTGAAGGGAAATGCCCTTGCAGGCATGACTTGTCCATCATTTGAAAAGTGACTGGATTGCATCGAGGTCTTGGGGAGGGATAAGTGAGAAACAAGGGCTATTCACAAAGAGTTGAAGGCTAAGTGTGAGAGACAGAGAACCTCTCTGGTAGTTTACAGAAAGGCCTTTCCCTCCTTTCTTTCTCCCTACTCTATTTTTCTAATTGATTCCACGATGTTAATTTTCTGTATTTAATAAATTTTTTAGAGAGAACTTAAATGCTTTAGGTCAGGGCATAAATTAATACAGTAATCAATTAAACTTCTCACAGGCCTAATATAAATGTCAGAATGATCTTCTGAATGGGATTTTCAGAATAAGCAGGGGTGATACCTACTTGACCACAGTCCCATGCTACATTCATAGTTTGAGTTCCTTGCAGGCTTGGCTAAAGGAATCCTGGTAAAAAGAGACGACTTTCACAAAGCCCTCGGGGCTTCCTTAGCCAACCCTGCCAAACACCAAGTAAGATCTTCCTCCTTTGCTTCCTTGTATCCTATCTTCCTTCTTCCTTGTGCCTTCATTTCTTTATTTCTTCATTCTTTATTCCTATCAACTTCTTCCAAAAATATTTATGGCAGTTGTAACATAGAACTAGTGAAGACTCTTTAAATAACCATCTATTAATTTTCCCCAGTTCACAGAACTCTGCCCTTGGGATTAATTAAACCTTGAGTAATTAATTGGGTAAGTAAACAATCAGGTCACATGAAGATAACAGAAGATTTTTAAATGGAGAAGCAGCATGCTACTGTACCGAATACTGCAGGCAACTGTGATACCACGGTACGTATTGCGTATTCAAACATGGGAAAGGTACAATAAAAATATGGTGTAAAAGATAAAAAAGTGTACACCAGTGCAGGGCACTTACTATGAATGCAGCGCGCGGAACTGGGGAGTAGCTCTGGGTGAGTCAATGAATGAGCGGTGAGTGAACGCGAAGGCCTAGGGCAGTGAGCTCTATAAACACTATACACTTAGGCTATGTATTGTTTATAAAGCCACACAAGACTAAATCAAGCACAGGAGAAAATGGTGCAACCCAGAGACACGGCAACGCGACGTATGTGCGACCGTGGCCGGCATGACACAGCACACTCAGTTACGGCAAACGGTTTTGTAAGTAGAAACAGTGCACCCTAAAATAGTGATAAAAGGTGCAGCGCAGTAAATACAGGAGGCAGTACCATGATCATTATCACCAAACATCGTGGACTGTACGTGACTGAGCGTGCTGTACTTTCATACAACTGGCGGTGCAGCAGGTTTGAGTACACCCGGCATCACCACACACACAAGGTGTCATCTGCAAGTACCTGTAGTCAAGGGCCTGTAGGCAAGATTCTGGATGACCAGTTACCTGCTCCCACACAGCATTCTAGTAAAAACAAGGAGTATAGTGTCGGGTGGGGAGTTGCTTCCAAATAAGCTTAAGAACTTGAGGAGAGAAAATGAGGACTTTAAATTCCTGGCTTACGTAAGGGAGCTAAAAAACATTTACATTTGTCCTAAAAGAAACTCCTATATCCAGTATCCTAACCCCTATGGAAATCTTAGCCCAGGGCCAAGTTTTCTCAACATCAAAGCCAAAGTGAAATCTGTGCACTCGGATGCAATGACATTGCATAACTTGAGCCGTAAAGCTCTAAATTTTGCTGAGCCTCCTTTGCCATTGGAAGCATGCTTTCCATTGCTGCCTAAGACAGTCACTTGTTAACTGAAGCAACAGTGAAGGCCTCCCTGAGGGAGCTGTCTCGCACAGGCTTGCTGACCTTCCCACCGCCTTCCTTCACTTCTGGACCTAAAACTAGACTCACAGCTCAATGGGTCCTAAAGAATGGAATTCGAGGGATGGCTCATGTAGAGGTGTGCAACACACAGCAGAAGGACTGCATGCCAATTTATACATAGACATTTGAGGAATATGTATAATATATCTTAAGGTGTAAGGAATATAAAGATGGGTGAAGCAGAATGGATTAATGTAAGCGCACCAGGCAAAGATTCCATATTCCCTTAGCAGGCCGGTGCAGAAGACAGATGGATCTTAGACAATGACAGTAGATTGTCAGAAACATGACCAAGCAATTGCAGCTGCTGTCCAGCTCATTTCCTGGTACATGCTATGCAGCCACTGGTGTGGAAAATGTTCTTTTTTGTATACCTGTTAGTAAAGACCATCAGAAGTTATTTGTTTTCATTTGGCATAGCCAGCAACATATTTTCACTGACCTAGCGTAGATCGGTAGCAGCTCTCAGCACTACGGCATAATCTAGTCTGCAGGGACCTTGATTGCCTTTCCATTCCAATGGAATTAGGTTAGTCCATTACACTGATGAAATTGTGCTGGATGGAACTGCGTAACCCATGTAGTGACCACTCAACACATATTAGCAAGACAATTAGTTGCATGTCAGAGGTGGGGAAGAAAGTCCTACAAGATCTCTGGAGTCAGCCACATCAGGGAAATCCCCTCCAGGATGAAGAATGTGTTGTTGTATCTGACCCTCCTAACACCAAGGGAAAGGTACAATGTCTAGTGGACTCCTTTTCGGAGTTTGGAGGCCGTGTATACTTCACTCAGGCAAACTGCTCTGATCCACTTACTGAAGGGCCTGAAAACTCCCACTTTTCATGGGGTCCCTCTGTGAAAGAAGGATCTACAAGAGGTTCACACTTTCATAAAAGTTGTTCCACCACTTCAGTTATACGACCCAGCAGATTTGAAGATGCTTGAAGTTACCAGAGGCAGATAAGGATGCTGTATGAAGCCTCTGGCAGACTCTTACAGGGAAATGCAGCCCAGGCCTTTAGGGATTAAGGCAAAGGCACACCATTCTTTGTCTATAAAATGTTCTTTTTCAGAAACAGATTTTTTGCTCATAATTGGCTTTTAACAGACTGATCACATGACCATGGTTGCCAAGTTACCACATGATCGAAACTGCCAATCATGAACTGGGTGTGGTCTAACCCACCAAGACACAAAGTTAAGTGCGAACTCCATCACAAAAAGGACCGGGGCCAGTAAAGAAGGCCTAAGTTATACAGGCCCTAGTCCTACCACGTATTTGCCTTCTTTCTCTCAACCTGTACCCGTGGCTCATATGAAGTTCCCTCTGACCAGCTAAATACAGAAGAAAAAAATCCAGGCTTGATTTATAGATAGATGGTCCTTCACAATACACAGGCATCGCACGAAGGAGGACTGCTGTAGCTGTCTTTCAGCCCCATTCTGGGGCAGTGCTGCAGCACTGTGGTGAAGGGAAAACTACCCCTGTGGGCAAAATTTTGAGCAGTGAACTTGGCCATTCGTTCTGCCTAAAAGTAGGAAAACTGTGGACTACGTGGCAGTTGGTGTGGCCAGCAGGTCAGAGACTCGGAAGAAACACAACTGGAAAACTGGTGGCAAGGAGGTCCGAGGAAGAGGTACGTGCAGAGACCTCCACGAATGGGCGTGGACTGTGGAGATACTTGTTCCTTGTGCGATGTTCACCGGAGGATGAGCTCAGCAGAGGAGGCTTCCGCAGTCAGGTGACGGCATGGCAGCCCTCTATACCGATTCGCTTTCTTCCCTAGCCCCTCTGCTATCATCTGATGGGCTCGAAAACAAAACTGATGTGATGGCAGGAATGGAGGTTATGAGCCAAGGAATCCGGGGGCTGAGTGCAGTCCGTGGATTCCACTCAGTTCAGAGACTGACCACCCTGCAAATTTGCCATTTAGAGAATACAATTTGGTAAATTGCCTTCTGGAAACTTGCCTTTGGTAACTGGTGTTTAGCAAATGGACCCACAGCCAATAATATGTGGATCACAAAGGCCACAGGAGAATAGCATATGTATCATTCATCACAATATCAGGGTTATGATTTTTAAATGTACTTGACTTAAAAGCTTTATATTTCAAAGATATTGCATATTTGCCAAAAGAACAATTCCCAGACCTTAACCTAAAACTATTTGCCTATCTATTGCCATGGGGGGCAGGGGGAAATATACATATTCAGTTTTTGAAACAATTGAAAAATCCAAGTTTGAGATTGTGGTAGTGTGTGTATTTAACATTTTATGGGGGAACATTTCTGACTTTGGGAAAAGAAAAAAAAGTTCTGCTTCACTGTCTATAATCCCTTTTGGTGGCTCCCCATATTCACATCCACAGGGACACAGTCACACCCCAAACTAACACACATCCAGCAGGGCTTCTATGTGTGTTTCACAGAATTAAGTCTCCCTTGTTAGCAAGAATTGACCGGGAAGGAGTTAATTACCCTCGAGGGAACGCATTCTGGTCCGGAAGAACAAAGTCCCCCCTGCAGAGAGATGAGACAGAGGCTGCTTCAGCCTTGCAGGCCACGTGTGAACGGACTTCAGTCCGCTCACGTGACAGTTTAGCGCTGTCAGGAGGAGTGAATCAGACCCAGGAGCAACCGAGAACGCTGCGAAGGAAAGGGAGTTGCGTTGAAATATTTCTGCCATGCAGCCACCAAAGAAAGGTCAAAGGTGCCAAATCTTGAGGGAAGGGAAGCCCCTACTTGTTTCTTCATGTAGTAGAGGGTACCTTTCCTCTTCCCACAGTGATCTGTTTACCCTGTGGCATTTAATGGTAACTTTTCTTCCTGAAGGGACATTTCATTGTTATTTCCTTTTAAGAGTTGGCTTCTCTAAATTATAGTAACACCTGCTTTTGAATCTTCATGGGGAAAATCCAAAGCTCAAAACAGCAGGCTTCTCTGGATTTTAGAGCATGTTGAAACAAAGGGTATTTTAGTTTCTGGATTCCTTTACTATAGTCATTTGTGAAAATGTATAAGCGACTTATAAACAACTTTTAGAATTCCCCTTCTAATTACAAAATAAAATTTGTAAAGAAGCATGAGTAATGACTATGGAAGTCTAGCTTTCTCATTTGCTTAAGGCCGATGAGCATTTTTCATCACTTGACCAACCAGACAGGGCTTCATATTTGTGAGTCAATGCTCAATAATAATGAATGTTTTCTATGACATATCCCCAGTTTTTGTCAGATTTCCCCTCGTGGAAAGTACCAAAATTTTTGAAAGAGCTGGGCAGAATGAAGCAAGTTTGATAGAATTTTTTAGACAGTCACAAAGTCTTCCCCTCCCTGCTCTTACAGGTTTGCAATGTAACACCTGTGCAATGTGATGCCCTTGCAAAATGGTGCTGAAGATCCTCCCAGACAGAGACGGCTGTTTCTCCACTCTTTGAGTCTGTGTTAGCCAGGTGACTAACTTTGACCAATGGGAATTAGTGAGCGTGACACAAATAGAGACTCGAAAATTGCTACCACATTCAGGCTTCTCTTGCTGCTCTTAACACTCTTCTGCCACCACGTGAGCAAGCTCAGGCTGCCTATTCAAGGATGATAGACAAGGACGAAGGTCATCCCTACAGTTGAAGCTGAGGCTCCCGACATGTGAGAGAGTCCAGCCGAGAAGAGCTGACCCTGGCCCTGGTCACGAGAACTGACCAGCAAGCCCTAACATTGCCCACACACAGACTTGTGGACCAAATAAATGGTTCTTTTTTTAACCACTAAGTTTTGGGATGGTTTACAAGTAACTGATTGGCTCAGTTAGTTAGAACATAGTGTCTACAAAGCTGGGGCCAAGTCCAGAATTTCTAGAGTCCCCATCTCCAATAGCCATGGTCAGAGGCACTATAGAGTGCTACCTGTATGAAATAAAGGCTGGCCTTGGAAAGGGCTGGACCAGGGTCCAGTCCTGGCTCTGCCAGGCTGATGTGAGCTAATCCTTCCATTGCACCCTCCAAGGTCAGATTCTTCACCTGTGAATGGGGATGTATGAGTGGTTATACCTGCCTCATAGGAATGTTAGTACATTAAGCAAAACAGTAGGTACCATTTATTAATATGGTGCCTGGTAAATAACAATTAACTCAATTGTAGCTATACCATCACAAAAATATAATGAAAGTGAGCAGCCAAGAGGAGAGATAATATACATTATAAGGCCCCTTTGTAGGCAACACACCCACAAAGTCTAGGATGTGCCCCGTGGAAACTGCTAATATCCTTGGCTCTTCAGAGAATATCACACTTTATTTGCTTCTATTTATTTAAAGCAATCTTCTCCCTGCAAGGCTCTTAAATCCTTGGCTCTGTGTCCCAATCCACCCCCTGTGCCTCCTTTCTCTACAGGTACCCAACGACTTCATGCTATATGGAGTCCCCCGCTCAGGCACCTGGCAAATGTACCTTCATCTAAGCTGGTCACCACCCTCTGGGACAAATTTCCTGTGCTGTTCCTCTCTACAAGCCCACTCACGCCTACCCCATCCCCAATTCCTAGCCCATCACCAAAACTAACAAAATGAATTTATTACGATAACTGCTAATACAACATGGGTTACTCCAATCCCTCTCCCAAGGAACATATTGGCATTTTTTAAGTATTTTCGGGAAACCACATGTTCAGGTTGGGAAGTGAAGCTGAGACAGGCTCATGAAGGGAGGGCTTGGGCACTCCATCTTTGGCTGTCCCACGATTTGTTGTAGGGTCACTTGGGCACTGTCACTCTGAATTCTGAGATTTAAGTCAGCAAAGAAAACCATGTGAAGGAGAGTTGGACTGTGGAACAACCCACAACAAATCTTGCCCAATAAAATATTCTTTGCTGATAAAATGTCCTTTGCCAATAAAATGTTCTTTGGCATGCTTTCCACTTGTCTATAACAAACGCAATCTACAAAAGAAATCTCCAGTGAATTTGGAGATTGCTCTTAGGAATAGTTTTTGTTAAAATTCCAAAAGCCAAATTACTTTCCTTTGGTAGTTGCCTTCATTTTTTAACACATATTTAAATATATGTATGTATTGCAATAAAAACAAAGAAAATAAACAAATAAACCATGAATGGCGATAAATTCCTAACCAGTAAAGTTACTTGCAATTTTTGACATTCTCCTCCCTGTCTAAAAAATCTTCTACTATTTTTAACACCAAGTGACAAGGCTAATTTAGAGGAAATGCACAGGAAACTGTATGGAAGAATACCAGAGGAGAGAATGAGATCCAGCCTCCCTCCACCATCCCAAAGATAATCCACATTGAAGTCCAAATGAAATATCTAATTGGAAACAGAGTGAGCAAAGGAGAAACTAGACGCAAATGCTTTTGTAACTCTGCTGGCAGCGTACCAGTGCTCCCAAGCCTGCCCTTTTGTTCTCCTGTTGTTCTTCAGTGGCAAAGCCAAGCCCAGCCCCACACCCAGCCAGGCTGCTTAGCTCCGCGGTGCAGCGTGAGGTCAGGGGAGCCGACTATCCGGAGGCCCAGGACCTGCCAGGCTGCCGCACGAGTACACCACCTGGAGCTCCTGCCAAAACTCATGGGGCAACGCGGAGCCTCAGGAGAGAGATGCTGTGAGGACGAACATTTACGGGGAAATGTAGGCACATCATTAGTGCATGACAAGGCATCAGTTAGGTCCATGTGGTTTTCTGTCCATATGAACTTAGAGTACAGAAGTTAGAAGTTTGTGGGAATGAGACAGATTTTCAAATCTGGGGCAAAAAGCCCAAAGCATGAGGTGAATTCCAGGTGAGTAACAAGAGCACTGTTGGTGTCTAGTGTCCTGACAGCTTAGAGGATGGTCATTGGGTTCTTGGGCTGGGACAGGCAGACATTTGGCGTGGGCCTTTGTCTTAATCCGTTCAGGCTCCTATAGCAAAATACCATACGCTGGGCGGCTTAAACAACAAAATTGTATTTCTTAGTTCTGGAGGCTGGGAAATCCCATGATCAGATCTGAAGCCCTCTTCCTGGCTTTCAGAGAGCCTGTTTTTTGCTGTGCTCTCACATGGCAGAGACAGAGAGAGCGAGCAGGAGTGAGCACATGTTCTGATCTCTTCTTCTAAGGGCACGAATCCCACTATGAGAACCCCACCCCCCGTGACCTCATCTAAACTCAATTACCTCCCAAAGGCCCCACCATCAAATCCTATGACATTGGGGGGTGGGGCTTTGACATGTGAATTTGTGGGTACACAATTCAGTTCCCAATTATCTAGAACATCTTGTGCCAGAAAGCAAGAAAGTACTCAAGGAAGGACAAGGGCATGTCAAAAGAATCCAAAAGATGACCTGACTGGGCGCCACTGGCCAAGCAGAGACAAGTTGAACATAAAACTAAATAGCGATAATAATGAATTATAACCCAGTGACTAAAGTTACCACAAGTCCATGTGTATTTAAATGAATAAATTGGAAGTTGGACAAGCAATGACATAGTCACAGTTTCAAAGTACTTCCCCACTAAATACTTCGAGGTGAGTGACTTGCCTGTGGAAGCATCACCTTTGTTAAGTGACGGGACAAAGGATCAAAGCTAATGCCATCGGTGACGGGACAAATGGAAGCCTGCCCTCCCTGAAAGGATGCAGGAAGAGATGCATCACTCTAACCTAACAACAGGCAGCCTCAAACAAGTCCAGCCTGAGAGACATTCTAAAAACGAAACTGGTCACTAACCTTCAGAAGTGCCAAATTATAAGGTCGAGGAAACACTGAAGAACTGTCTTCAACTGAAGGGGCCTAAAGAGACATGATGACTCAGTGCAACACGTAATTCTAACCTGGGTCCATTTGTTACAAAGGAAAGTGCTGGCCAATTGGCACAATTTGAATGGGGTCAGTGAATTAGAGTGGTGATATACTGGTGTAAATTTCCTGATTTTGGTCATTATAGTATGGGAATATAGAAGAAAGTCCTTGTTTTGAGGAAATACCTATCATTTGAAATTGATGGGATATCAAATGATTAGCTTGCTTTCTTTTGGTTCCGGAAATATTTACAGGCGTAGTCCAACATCTCTGACAGCTGAGGCCAACAGGGCAAAATTGTCTCCAGTTGAGAGTCACAGGACTAGCCCGACTGGAAGAGATACCACCTGGGCTCCCCTTGAAGGTCTGTAGGTGCTGCTGTAAAACCATCAGGAAACTACCAACTTTGCAGAAAGTCACAGAATAATCAATGCCAACAAAGACGGAGAAGAAAAACATCTCTAAAATCACCTAATATGTTAATTTTTCCTTCTCAGTACATGTAACATCAGACCCTGGGGGAGAATATTGCCCAGCGTTTTCATTTTGTGTTGGAAGAAGGATCCCTCTTTCCTTGCTTTTTGACGGCACCTGTCAGGCCAAAATGTGCTCACAGCAGAGCGTCTGGCTCAATTAAACTTCCACCAGGACTTTTTCCAATGCCTCCTACTGGGATATTTGCATGAGATAAATATGCTAGTTTTAGCTTTACTTATGATATTTTTCAAGGTAACATTAAGCTATTGCTCCATTAGTGATGGTATTCCTTATTTGTTTTCTTCCTGCTTACCTATCCATGCTCATTTCACCAACCGGAAGCGTTAAAAATTGGCTCACATGCGGAAATGCATACTAGTGCCCCCCTTTCCCTAGCCCTGTGATGCCCATTCAAGGGCTGTAATGGATAATACAATGTTAAAAGGTTGAATGTTTCTTCTTAAGAAAAGCAACAGAAATTATATTCTCTGTGAAGCTAAACATTCATGTACAAAGGATGTAGCTGGACAGGAAATGCTGACCAGAAACAGTGATTCATAGATATTATAGTCCTGTATCTTCTAAAATATATCAGGTGATGCCTTCTAAGTCAATAATCTCATCTGAATCAGAACCTGAATCTCCAACAGCCAAAAATATGAGAACAATTGGTAGCCACTTACCTGACCAGGCCACTTTCTCCTTCTCAAGGGGAGCATACCACTTCAGCCTGAGTTATCTGTTGTAATGGGTGCCAGGATTTTTGCTCTTCATTCATTCATCTAACAGTTATTCACCCAAAAGTGTTGGGGACCACTCTGTGTGATTTCCGAGACTGCAGCCCCGCAAGAGCAAGCCATGAAAGGGGCTGGCAAGTCTCCCTGGAAAAGCAGGTAAAAACGCAAGTGGCAGGTATGACCCGACTCTAATGCCAAGGGTTCCCGTGGGAATCAGGCCTGAAATTTACATTGTATCCTTTGAAGCCTGCTCTGCTTTGTTTTGTATAGCCCTGGTGGTATAAAATGGATGTTTAAGTTCAAGGCATAAAGAGTAAACTCCCTATCTCATGAAACACATCTTAAAGACCCTCTGGCATCAGCATGACTCACAGACCCTGACCTATGACAAATCTCCGTGTTCCTTCAATTGTTATCTATAGATAATACCTGTTTTTGTATGACTACAGCCTTTTGACATTGAGATGAGCTCTGCATGTACACACCTACACATACCATTCCCAGTGAAAGCCATTTGAGAGAAGGGTTCAGGGTGCTCTCCACTAGAGGGGACTGCCACCCCCTTTCCTGCCAGAACAGCAAGATTGTGTCCCGGACGACATCTTTACCAGCCGCGTCGGACAGGAGGATTCTGCTGGCCGGAGATCCTCCCACACGGAAGTACACCTATTTGCCCAACATTGGGCTGGCGCCATGAAAACGTCCGCGCTGGAGTTTTCACAGTTGAGTTGGTAAACTACACCTGAAAGGCTGAGCGAGATCCTAAAACCCCAGTGCTGACAGCAGTATCTAGCCGTGCAAAGCAAACACACACATGAAAGTCTATAGCCGACTGGGATGAGAGAAAGAGAGCTTTAGAAAAAAGACACAACTCCTTGAACAAAAGTTTGTGTCATACAAATACGCTTTGTTCTGGGCCAAATGTTTGTGTCATCCCACAAGTCACGTGGAGAAGCCCTAACCTGTCATGTGAGGGCATTTGGGGGCACCGTTGGGAAATAATAGGTTTACATTAGGTCATGGGGGCAGGACCTTCATGATGGAACTGGTGTCCTCAGAAGATGAAGAGTTCTCTCTCTCTCTCTCTCTCTCTCTCTCTCTCTCTCACACACACACACACACACACGTACACACAAGCACTAAGAAAAGGCCAGACAAGCACACAGGGAGAAGGCAGCTGTCTCCTGTCCAGGGAATGGGTCCTTCCCAAGAACCAAAACACTGGCACTTCGATTTGGGACTTTCCAGGTTCCAGGACTCTAAGAAATCAATTATTTTTAAGGTGCCCAGTCTATGATATTCTGTTACAGCACCTCAAGCTGACAGAGATACTTAGCATATTCTCTACCCTTGTCACTGTGACTCTTAGAGCATGTCATATGTCTCCTGTACTCTTGTGGAATGAGAAAGGCTACCGTATGGCTACCTTTATTCTTATAACAACATTACTGGCTTTTAAACCAAGTGACCTTTCCTTGGATCACAATGTGGAATGCACATGGCACAAACAGCTTACAATCCCCTGTTAACAAAGCTAATTAAGTTAAGGTGGGCTCTTAATTTTATTTGCCTTTTCATTTTCTCAACATCAAGGAAAAGAAAATTAGATCAAAATTAATGTTTAGGCTCAGGAGACATTGGACTTCATGCCTACTCTCTTTATTACTCCAAATGTAATTAAGTATGTTGACTTCAATAAATGTACCTTCTGCTATGCATGCATTGATTTCAACAGTAATGAGTTTGCATTCGTTATAATTTATTTTAGCCAGATAGTTAATACCACTCTTGTTTATTTCTTTTATCATGAAAAAGAATGAGTGTTTGCTTACTAGTTTGAACATACTGATTACTCAATGATCTTTTTTTATGCTGCTAAATTGCAGTATGAAATAAGGTGCAGGCTAAATGGAAGCTTCAAATCTTCCCTTATTGATCAACTGCGCTGGTCCAAGAGCAGAGCAACTATTCCTTATGAAGACCTAAGTACATCCATTTTTATTCTAAACAATGTAATGGGATTCTTAAAACCACCAGGCTGACAGGTGAACAACTTAACAATAATCACTCATATTTTTAAATGCCTAGATTCATCTTGAACAATGATCTTCAGTCTCATAATTTTCTTTGGTTTTGGAAATCCAGATTTCAAGTTTGGGAATCAAACTTGCAAGCTATTATATAATTCTCACTCTCTTCATTCCTCACATATTTGTTCTATCTGCTCACTTCTGGTGAGGTGTTTGTTTGTTTCTTTGTTTTGTTTTTTCCCCTTTTCATTTCTCCCTGCTTCACAGATAAACACTGCCTCCCTCCTTACCGGATAAGTGAAGATACAAAAGAAAGAAAACCCAAGGGTCAGTTTCACCTGTCAAATATTTACCAATAACTTCTTTCCCTTTCTTTGAATATAGATAGATAAATAGATAGATCAAATATATCTCAGATATACAGATGAGATATACAAAATATCATATATATTTTATGATATATGAAACAGAACAGTTCGTGTAACATCAATGTAACCTGGCAACCAAGGAGAGTGGACTGGAATGTGCATTGGTGAACAATGGCAACTTCACTGTACTAGTCAGTGGGGGCCATAGATGATGCTGGGTGAGCATGTGTCCTGTGTGGCTGTCACATTGAAAATGACTGAACAAGTAGAGCAACTAATTTGCATCAAATTTTGTGTTAAGCTTGAACATTCCTCTTGCAGAAACTATTGGGATGATTCCGAAGGCCACAGCTATGGGCAACTGGTGACTGGCAGCTTCCCCACAACAGTGTGCCCACTCATGTGTCATGTCTCACGCAGCATTTTTGGTGAAACATCAAATCACCAGGTGACTCACTCCCCCTACAGCCCAGATTTGGTGCCCAGCAACTTCTGGCTTTTCCCCAAATTAAAATCACCTTTGAAAGGGAAGAGATTCCAGACCATAGATGAAATTCGGGAAAATACAACGAGGAAGCTGATGGAGACTGGGAGAACTGTGTGAGGTCCCAAGTGTGTAGGTACCTTGAAGGGGACTGAGGCATCACTGTCCTATGTATAATGGTTCTTGTATGTTGTATCTTCTTCAATAAATGTCTGCATTTTTCATATTATGTGACTGTATATCTTCTGGACAGACCATATGTGTGTGTGCGCGTGTGTGTGTACATGCACGTGTGTGTGTGTATACACACATATATACATATATATATTACCCAGCAATACACCTAGTTGCCCAACATTGTGCTAGGTGCACAAAGGGATTTACGATAAAGAATTGGCTCAGCCCTGACTGCCATGGCTCAGTGGGCTGGGCATTGCCTTAAAGACAGAGAAGTCAACGGTCTGATTCCCAGGCAGGATACATGCCCCAGTTGCGGGCCTGGTCTCAGTTTGGGGCATGCAGGAGGCGACCAATCAGATGTTTCTCTTGCACATCAATGTTTCTATTCCTCTCTTTTCCCCTTCCTTTTCCTCTTTCTAAAAGTAAATAAACAAAATCTTTTTTAAATTTTTGGTTCACACAATTATGAAGGCTGAGCGATCCTAGGATCTGCAATCAGGAAGCTGGAGACCCAAAGAGCCAATGTCTAATTTTTGTCTAAGTCCAAAACCCTGAGAACAAGGACAGCTGGTGGTGTAAATTCTAGTGCAAAACCCAATAAGCTTGAGACCCAAGAAAAGCCCACATTTCAAGGCTAGAAAGACCAGTGGCCCAGTGACTTTCCTCTTACTCAGGCTTTTGTCCTGTGCAGACCTTAAATTGATTGGGTGGCAATGATTTTTTTGGATTTGACAACAAAAACAAAGGCAACGAAAAGAAAAAAAATAAGTAAGTCAGACTACATCAAACTAAAAAGCTATTTTATAGCAAAGGAAACAATCAATAAAATTAAAAGGCAACCTATGGAATGGGAGGATATATTTGTAAATTATATATCTGATAAGGGTTAATAATGTCCACCCACATTAGGCAGGACAATCTTCTTTACTCAGCCCATCAATCTGAATGTTAATCTCATTTAGAAACATGCTCACAGATACACCTAGAATAATGTTTGACCAGATACGGGCACCCTGTGCTCTGGTCAAGTTGACACATCAAATTAACCATCACATTTGACTTCTTTCTCACAAAAATATATACCAACATTATATTGACAGATGCTCACTAACCTTATTTTTCATAGGACTGAGCCTCTATCACTCTAACAATTACATCTTACTGTACAGAGATTACCAGGTATTCCAATCATTCTCCACTGGCTTTTGAGGAAACTCAAAAGCAAACTAGCTGATACACTGATAACATGAATTGCATGTCACACAGACTCTGCCTCTTGCCCATCACATGAGAAGGAAAGCAATATTTTAGGCTCGTTCCTAGGCATTCATTTCTGTTCAAAGGGCCACCATTGCTTGATCTCCCAATGACGGGCATATTGGAACAGTCAGGACTCAGACTGCTTACTCCCTCAGAGTACAGGACACGCACTATAGCCTCAGATGGGTTACGAACGGGGCATGGATTCCACTCCCTTCACAGTTCCTTCCTGCGCCAGTTCCACCTGTGCCAACAGCAGTACGGACCAAGATTTCCAGTTCCTCCAGAGTCTAGAAGCCCTGTGGCATTCTCTCAGAACCCGCCCGGCTCTGAGAAACCCAGACTCACCCCAACGAGGAAAACACAGCTTACGCCTTGCTTTACATCTTCACCTTTCCTGTGACTAACCCAGTGGGTTTCAAGGGCTGTGAACGCCACCAGTTTGTGTCAGTTTGCATCCACTGAGAAACATATGTCAAGACAGGATGATCTCACCTTTAAGCGGAACCTAATCGACAAAGCAAACAAGCAAGCAAAATATAACAGAGACATTGAAATTAAGAACACATTGACTATAAGCAGAGGGGAGGTGGGAGGGGATAATGGGGAGAAAAGGGGGAAGGGTTTTCAGAAACAACTATAAAGGACACATGGACAAAACCAAAGGTGGAGTGGGATCAGGGGAGGGAGGTGGGGATGGCTGGGGTTGGGGGAGAGGTGGGGCAAAATGTGCGGACAACTGCACTTGAACAACAATAAAAAAGACATGAGTGTAAGCTCTGGAGATGCACTCACAGAAACACCTGTGGAGGAGGAAGGGGGAGGTGTGGCAGGAGGCAAGGACGGCATTCAGACAACAATGCAGGAATTCCTCAATCTAGCACCTCCGTGTTGCTCACTCATTAGCTGGGGACAGCCTCCGGCGAGTGTGGCTGGGTGTGAACGTGCGGATCCAAAGGTGAGGCAGCTGGAGGCGTCAGTCAGCTGTGGCCCACACAGAAGGTGCTGAAGAAGGAAGACTGCAGTCAGGTTCTCGGTATCAGAGCCACACCTTTATGAAGATTCCAGTTACCTTGTGCAGAGTTTTGAAAAGTGAGAAATGGGAAACTGCTGCTGAAGACAGATTTCTCTGTAGCTCTAAGAAGCAGTTTTCAGGCCGCATGCCTACTCGGGTAGCAGAGCTGTTTTTGGGAAACTACCTGAAGTTTCTCACCACTCCCCATTCACTCAAGTGGCGTCCTTGCTTTGGCCAAGGACCGATATGGCTGAACACAGAGAAACAGAGGGAAAATCTTGACTGGGATTTAGAAAATGGACACTAGAATTTAGAGCACAGAGCAGGCTTTGTCAAAGAGATTTGAAGGCACAAAATAAAAGGTGTTTTTCGTGTGTCTTTTAGTTTCTCAAAATGAAGCCTTACAGAAGGCATAAAGCCCATTCTATAAATTAAAAACAAAAAAGAGATTCAGAGCCTATCTCCACTCCCAATACTAAGTAAATGTTGCCTCATAAGAACTAGGAAGAAATTTAAGAAAGGAAAAGAACAAGAGAGCTTAGATGCTGATAGATCCCTGAGAAAGGCCTGGTGTCCCCACACCCCACAACTCAAACCAGGGGGTATTAGGCATGAGAAGCCCCAAGGTGAGGCTGGATCCCAAAATGCAGAAAATGGGGGCAGGAGGGACCTGTGTCTTCCTTTCCGGTGAAGCCTAGAGAAGTGAAAGCCTCAAGAACAGTGTCCGCAGGCCACCACCGCGGGGCTGGTGAATGCCAGGGCTGAGAGCGTCTGGGGAAAAAAAAAGTCTCTTACAAGAACGACACAGAGGAAAACACTCTAAAGTTCCCTGTGCTCTCAAGAGAGGTACATAAGGTACTGCATGAGCTATGACTTCAATGGCGTCTCAAAGTTCTGGGAAGGAGTATCCACACACAAGCGTGAACTCACTCGGTGCTGCTCAAAGTGTGATTTACAAACTGGTCGTTACAAGTCTGTGATGCAACAACCACAGAAATTGAGAGTAATCATTTCAGAACATTTATAGCAATTTTACATTATCACAATGTCCAAAGGCAGGATCAGCAACTCCCCTTTCTAAAAAGGTATAGACCAATTGGTAGTTTCAAATTTGTGTGCTGAGTCACATGTCACGTGAGCTGCATACTAGGATTGGTTAACAAAAACTCTGAGGGACCAAAAATCACCCCTCCCTACAGTTTAAGAAGCAATGACCTGTGCTATCCATAAGTGGACTAACACAAGTCCGGGGACATCTCAGTGGGTGCAAGAATGAACATCGATGGCCAAAGTCCAGACAGGACATGTTGCCTAGCGAGGCACCACACAGAAGCCCAGAGCTCCCTCAGTCATAAATCCCATCCTGGACGGGCAGCCAGAAATGACTTAGGAAACATCCAAGTGAGTGAGTTTCCACAACTGACCAGATTCAGTTTTCTGACACGAAGCATAGTGAAAGCTCAGGCTAAGTTCAATCACGGAAAAATTTCAAAAATCATGCACTTATCACACTAAGTTTTGTGGTCAAAGAAAATATATGTAACTTTCCCTAACTGGACATTCCAACAGAAACTTCCCTAAGAGGTTGAAATAGCTGACATATTTCTACTCTTAAATATTGGGAAAAAATGTTATTGAATAAGAACATACCATCACTTGTGGCCTTGTTTATTTATGCCTCAAAAGGAAGTACAAATTTTCCGTTAAAGCTAAACTGGGGAAGTCTGAGGGAACACTTACCAATAAACATTTTGTGTTGAAAATAAAATTTGGTATTTGGATTCAAGGGACAGAGACCTGCTCAACCAACTTCAGGAAAAGAGGTCTAGTTGACAGGGGACCCCTGGACAAGAACGGGCACCAACGTGAGTAGGTTGCCATCGGCAGCTGAGGTGGCTCCAGAGACTGACGCCCCTTCAGTCTCCTCTGTCTCTAATGGTGTCTTCTTCTAGGTGTCAAAGCTGGTTGGTGTCTTTCTCTGGTTCCCTTTGCACTTCCCCTCCATCTCCGTCAGCATCCTTCTCTGAGTATAGTTGCTGTCCGTTACGGCCAGGTGGCCCAACTTTCCACCTCAAACAGCACTGCCCACTAAAACGTAGTTCAAATTCCTAAAACAGAGAAGTAGATTGGCTTCTTTTTTTTTTTTTCTTAAAATAAACCACATAGATAACAGCACTTTGGCCAGTCTTTGACTGACATTGGGTCAGTTACTCTCCCTAAACTGAGTAATCTAATCAACTCTGTCCCCATCAAATGGGCGTCAGAATCTTCAGAGTTGAAGGGCTGTCCTTCCATCAAGGTTGACAGGCAGAGGAGTTTTGCTCAAAAGTGGGCAATGGGTTTGCTAGGTATTCTAAAGGTTGGCACATCCAGCTCACCCGAGGGTAAGCGCTGCCCAGAGATCCAACCAGTTTCCCTTTTCTAAGAGTCTCTGGACAATGCCAAATGGACAGCCTCAGCAGCATAGCGGGTGGGTGGTAAGCATGCCCCTTTTCAATATTCTACAGAACGCCTGGGTTTGATTCTAAAGTGTTTCCACATTTTCTACTCTCTAACTCTACTTAAAAACTGGTACGTGACCACAGACATAAATAATTATTCCCCTTCCTAACACTGACTGCTAGAGTGGCAATGTGATATGCACTGGACTAATTTGGCTGCTTTCTGTACGCAAGTCTATTTTTGGCCCTAAACATTTTATGTAATGACACTGCAAAGGCACTAGAATAAAAATAGGAAAAACTCAGTGTCAACTGTATGCCTTTAAATCTAATTTAATTTATACAGTGACTCTCAAGCACAGTTTGCAGTGAGCCTCTTCAGTCCAAAGAGTATTCTAAAGCCTATATCAGCATGGGAAATAGAAGTGCGTTACATTTTTTTCTTCTATCATCTCTAAATAATTAATCTCATTTATTTAGGACTCCTTGAGTTCGTCTACCAATTCCCATCCTTTCTGCTCTGTCTTTCATCAATGCAAAGTTTCTGTCCGACCTTCCCCACGAGGTCCAAGCTGTCTCAGCTCATTAAATGATGCCCTTCTCCTCTTCTCTCACCCCTTGATCATGTACAGTCAGCTTCATTAGCTCCTTGGCCACAGAATAGAGGGAGGAGTTGTGAGACGTTCTCACACCCAGGAGACAGCTCACCTGGTCTAAGGCAAACACCGCTACTGTAGAGTTCCAGACACATCTTTGAACAGGGAGTACATGGGGGAAAAGCAGTTAGAAAATAAGGTTTCACTTGACTTCACTGCCATTGATTGGGTCACAGAGGTTTGCTATTGTCATTGCTGTTTTAGGTGTTACCTAGAGTTATAGACATCATCAGAAAAAGATGTGCGTTTGCTTTAGAAGGTCTGGTGGTTAACAAGGGCACTCTTAGTAAGATCAGAAACAGTTTTAAATCATTCAGGGAATAAAATAGCCATGTGGGGCTCACAAAGAGAGGTGAAGATTACAGGCACAGTTAAGGCAAGACCGCTTGTTAGGGAGGTGGGACCTTCCCACTTGCATAAAGTATGGCTGAGATAATAAAGGGCATGTGCTTCCTGGAAGACTGTGATTAGCAGGAAGAGCAGAGGAAAAGGAAAAGCGATGCATGCAATCCATACATAGGCACAGCCACTTCCCAAACTCATCATTAAGTGACTCTTAGCGGCCGGGGTGAGTGAGGGCATGAAGAGAGGCCAGGGCTGATACAGTGATGCATGAGGCTCTCCCCAGAGAGAAACATCAGGGACATGAATCAATGTATCCTCCTAACACAATGTTTCCAAACTATTTGGTCCAAAGAACCTAATAGCTGGTCAATTCTCTCACCTGTTGTTAGCATCCAAAAGTCTGATAATTATTTCAAACATGACCTCTAGCTGAGAACTAGCTCAAACATTCAAAAAAGTAAACAAGCAAAATTTTTAAATGATGCAACAGTTCCACACTTAGCATGGAGGTCAATAAGATGGTAAAAACTCTAATTTACCCTAAACATTATTTTTTAAATTCTAAGAGCAAATATTTCAATGTTAATGTGCAGCTAAACAGATCTAAGCAACAGTAAGAACTCAGACTAAATGCCACCTCTTCTCCGTAAGTGCAGGATGTAAAAATGACATCAGATTGAAAAACAGTATAATGAGAAGGAAATGATTCATTTTAGAGCTTACATGGTCTCAGACAAAAGGTAGTTTGAAAAATAAGAAGATGCAAGAAAATGTGCAGCAGGAGATAGGGGAGGCCACAGTTCGGTGATTTTCAGTTGGCTCCAATTTAGCATTAAAGACAAATACGGCCTTTTATTTTCTAGTAGTCTGAATTAAAAATGGTCCATACTGTCAGCATAACACGTCTTCTTAGTTTTCACACACAGCAATGCCAGCAGTAGGGAGCAACTCTCAACAGATTAAAGGTTAACCTTGGGCCTACAGAGATCCATGGGATTAAAGGGCGTACCCCTCCTAACGTGTGTTGCATTCTGGTGCCCCGGGATCACAAATTTAATAAAAGCCAGTTAAGCCTAGGTGTGTAAAGGACACAGAGGTCCTGACTACAGATGGAAGAAACCCAAACCAAACAGGCTGACTTCAGCAAAATAGGGAAGTTCCTGGTTCACAACAGAAACATCCATGGGAAGGTGTGACTGGACCTCGGTCCCAGATGACATCACAGGAGGGTATCTCTGCTCGTTTGTCTCTTGGCCAAACTTTTCTTTGTGTTGCATCTTTCTCTGGCAGGCTTTCCCCTGTGAATAGATTTGCCTCATTACAGCTCGAAGGTCAGCAGAAAGAAAATTTCTCTTTCTACTTACTCCAGCAGAAGTCCCGAAGTTGGGACTAACCCAGGCTGTGTGTCTCTCACAGAGCCAGTGCCCACAGCCAAGGAAAACAGTTGTGCTAATTAAGCAGGCAAGTAAATGAATGCAGCCATTATTCCAACGAGGAGGATCCACGCCACTGAATTATGTGGGCAGGAATGCAAGAAGGGGGGTTTCCAGAGGAAAATATGGGCACGATTATCAATCCAAAAAAGTGTAGATGCCGAGTGGCCGGTAAAAACTGGCCTTGGTGGGAATCAGGTTTCTCACTGCCGGAGGGGAGGTTACATAAGAAATAGGAGTAAGCCAGGATAATCCATGTGGTGATGGAAGAGAGCTAATCATCATTGGCTAATATAACACAGGTGATCACCTCTGGAATATGTACAGATGTAGGGACGCACAGGCGTTAGCAGACGCCATGTATTCCCTTGTTCTGGCAGCTAAGAGGGCCTAGAAGCAACAGCGCACCAGCAGCAACAAGCACACTTGCTGCAAAGATCTTGGTTGCTCATAACGTTCTCCCACAAGAGGAGCCAAGGCTCTGGAGAAATGGCTAATGCTCGGATTAGGGCAGAAAGTATACAAGGCAAACCTGTCGGATCATGTAGAGACAGACAGGAAGGGTGTGCTCCCAAACCAGCAAACAGACAAAACCCCCACCATAATGAGGGCATGTTACCCTGACCCACGAGCTGCCTGAAAGAGTTCCCAACGGCCAAGGACAGAGGATGGTGCACAAAAAATAAAGCACTATTGAATTATAACACAAAGTACAAAATAAATGTCCGTGGATCCATACAAATATCAATCAACAATGGTACAAATAATAAATGAATGCAATAAAAACAAATATCCCTCTCAGAAGAATTCCAAATAATTTAAGTAGATCCTTCACCCTCGAGGAGGTCGAGCAGGACTCCCCTCTCTTTCAGGGTGAACCAAGAAGAGTGACTTTCCTCCAAAGAAGAGAGGATGGAAGTGGGGGTGGGGGACTGGTAAAGAGGAACTTCGGAGTGGGGAAACCCGACAAAAACCACCTCGGCCAGGTGAGCAGGGTTGACGGCGACAGTGCTAAGTCATGCTGATAACGCATACTTGTGACACGATGTGAGGAGAAAGCTGCTTTGTAGGCCTTCCCCCTAAAAACCTGGAGCCCTGGTCTAATCGAGAGAAAAACATCTGGCCAATGTCAGTTGAGGAGAATTCTGCAAGATATCCATCTATTACTCCTGAAAACTCTCAAGGTCATCGAACCAAGGGAATTCTGAGAAACTGTCACAGCCAAGAGGGGCTTAAGGAGGCAGTGATGACTAAGTGTAAGTTGGCATCCTGGGTGCGATCCTCAGACATAAATAAATGGAAAATGAAAGGGACACTAGGGAAAAACGATGGCCATCCAAGTGAGGTATGTGCTTCAGTTAACATCACTGCATCGCTACTGGTTCATCGACCGTGACGGATACGCCACACAAGTGTAAGGTGTCCGTAACGGGAGAGACTGCGCGCAGGGTGCAAGGAACCCCTATGCTACCTGAACAGATCTGGTGTGATATTTTCGTGTAGTGAAATATAAAACTGTTCTAAAATAAAAATTTAATTTAAAAAAAATTGGACAAAGCATAAAACACTCAAAGGGTTGAAAAGAAGGAAAACATGACAGAAAGCCAAGGACTATGGAAAAGCAACACCACCCAAGAAGGTCTCAAGAAGAGAGAATGGGAGAGCTGGAGAAGAGCGAGGAGTAACCCCCACCCTGTAAACCCGCCGCCTGATGCCCAGGACCTGTGATATACTGCCTCTCATGGCAAAAAAAAAAAGGGTTTTGCACGGGCGATTGAGGTTCATGGTTCAGATGAGAGAGGTATCTTCTGTGACCGTGGCTGTATGGGGATGGGGAGCAGCTTTTCAGGATTTGTGCCACTGGGTAAATTTGGGTCAGAGAGCTCTTTTTGGTGGAACCTGTCTCATGTTTAACACCATCCCAGCCTTTACCTACTACATACAGGCAGCACCATCCCCTCCCCGAGTCGTGACAACCAACCACGCCTCCACACATCTCCAGTGTCTGCAGACAACCGAGCTGTTAACAACCATTGAGTAAAGGGGAAATGACAAAATTCTCATAAAGAAAACTCAGTTAACTAGAGCTTAAAGAGTTTCGCTTTGGGAACCTTAGTAAGCATGAGACTGGAGCTAAATACTAGAGATACATGTCTGGTTAGTCTACAAGGAGAGAACGAGAGGATTAGGATAAGTTGTAACGGAAAAAGCTGAGAAAGTTAATGAAGCCAGATGTTCCCTTTGGGTAGTTACCTTTCATGTAAGTTGTGTTTGTCATAAAAAATTTCTCTTATGTTTGTACATCAGTTATATAATATATTTTAGTCATCGGAGAAGACAGATATCCTATGGCTTAAATCTGTTCCAATTGGTGATTACCTATGCTGAAACTATTATTACATATCTCAGTACTTATTGTGTATGTATTTTAACACTATGTCTGAATCTGGAATTCAATGAAAAAAAAATACCCTTAGTAAAACCAGATGCCTTCTTGTAACTGAAAATTAGTGCACATACTCAGAAGGGGAGTCATCCAAATGAGTCCCAGTACAGATGATTAAACTAACCCACACCCTCTCGGGGAGTTACAGAGTTTGCAACTTGGTATGTATTCTGTAGAACCATGAGGGACATGATAGAAGTTCAAGTAGTGAAAGAGAAGATATAGTAGGATACTTTTCACAGTAGTTCCATAGGGAAAAAATTGATAATAATATACACAAAACTTCTTCTCAGGGAATGAGTTTCCACATTCACATCCCATGTTTCATGTCTCTGTTGCTTCTTGTATCAGAAACACAATTTAATCTTGGCAAGAAAAATCATGGTCTTACCATCTATAGGCAAGTACCAGTCCTCACGGTGCTCTGTGAGGCCCCGGGAGATGCAGAGTGGAGAGACAAGCCCAGGGGAAAGGAGAGAAGGCCCTCCTGCACTGGATGTTTCCATTTAGTCACGGGATAAAGGAACAGTTGCCCTGGGAACGAAGAAAAAGACGTATTGGTAAAGCTGTCAGTACAGAATTCCTGAAAGCAACCGGGCAAAGGAAGTGGCCCAGATGCTCAGCTAGGAAAAAGGTCAGGAAAACTTTGTCAGGAGGCAACAAGTCAAATCAGCTGCATCTGTACCAGCACCCTGGGTCACACAGTACATCCAGCTGAGCCTGACCTGTCCCACTGAGGTCACCACCTTATCAACTATCAGCTGAAGTCACAGGAGGTAAGCCTGTGCTTAAAACAGGTGGATTTTTTTTTAATCTCTGGGGCTGTGTCTGCATGAGAACAGAGATTTCCCTGAACCATGTTCCTTGTCCCTGACGGCTCGCATTCCTCCACGATTAGCCAAATTATAAAACTGAATCTGGTATCTTCTTGCTCTAGGAAAGGGAAATTTCTCATTAAAGACTCTTTCCCAAGCCCTCTAAGACCACAGGCATATGGGACCCTATCACCTGCTGGAGAAAGGTTTCCAAAATATGTTTTAAAGCTTCTTACGCCTGCAGCACGCAAAAATATTTTTATCCCTTGCGGGCCATTCCATCTCAGACCTGTAGAGACAAAACAATAAAAGCACCTGCTAATGTTCACAGCATATTTAACTTGTTGCGAAATTCTAAGTTACTTGGATCCCCAGTAGTGAATTTAAGATCTATCCAACAATATCTGGTGAATCTTAAGTTCTATAACTCATCCATTTATACGATAGTTTGCACATGAAATAGAAGCCAACACATTATATATATATTTTTTTCACTACTCAGCCAGAAAAACAAAATTGGGACAACTGTAATAGAACAACAATAAAATAAAGTAAATGTATCTGGATTTATTTTAGTTGCTACATTATGTTATTTCTAACAAAAGCCTGCATGGTTAAGGAGAGCCAATCACTTTAACGTCGCCAGAAAATATTACTCCCTAAAATGTTCAGGAAAGTAAAAACGGTTTTAAAGATAAATCTTCCCATTACTTCCTCCAAAGAAAAACAAAGTCCGATATTCTTTTAACCAATAATTACTTACAAGTCAGGAAATGTTCTAAATGCTTTACAAATGTTAACTTATTTAATACTGACGATGTCCCAGTGAGGTGGATGCTACGAAGATCCGCATGTATTAGAGGGAAAAATCAAAGCCCAGAGGGACCCATGGCCTTGGAGGGCGAGTGACAGCAGCAGGGCTGGGCGGAGGGAGACGCCAGCTGCAATGAACGCTCACGGCAAAGCCTCAGCCAAGCTTGCAGTGAACTCTGGGTCTGGAACTGCCCCTCAGAACTGCCCCAGACTGGACCGAGAGAGTCAGGACTTTCTAACCTTGTGTAGATCAATCTTCGAACACCGAGCTTCCCTGAGACAAGGGTCATGTTCTTGGGGATGGTTTTTCCCCCCGCAGCTGAAGGGGGCTGGCAAGTCCTCCATGGAGCTGATGGCTAAGAACTATCGGCTACCAGGATTCCTTGCAGCTGTGGAGGCAGGTCTGCCACTCCTGAAGGGGCATTTCAGTGGCGCCTAACTGAAGGGAAGGCAACCCTCGTTGGATGTTTTAACTCCACTACCTCAGTAGCTGGAGCTTCACTCGGGAAAATGATGTAAAACGCCTATCTGATGATGACCCCACCCTTAAGACACAGGAACTGGGATGTTTACACAGAAATGCTCAAGAGTCATTGGTTGAGCCCTGGTAGCCCAGCTGGTTAGAGTCACGCCTATATACCATGGGGGTGGGTCCAGTCTCCCATCATGGCACGTGCAAGAATCAACCAATGAATGCAAACATAAGTGGAACAACAAATCATTCTCTCTTTCTCCCTCAAAAAAAAAAATCAATCAACGAAGAAGTATTTTTTAGAAAGAAGCCATTGGTTGAGGTCTACTCCTAGAGCTTTGTCATTCTCCAGCGACAGTCCTACGGTCTGTTCTACTGCACGTGGTGGGGGGGGGGGTTGCTTCCACGGCTCGGAATGAAAAGCTCAGACCCACAAGTGTTGATATTGGCGGGTGGAAGTGAGCTGAGCCCCTGACAGTGAGACCGTGGGCTGTGTTGGGCACTGACAGTGTCTGCTCAGTTACACATAAATATCAAAAGTAAACCGCGCCGTTTTTTTTATGTTTTATTTAGCAAAATGTATTATCATTAGCGGCATCAATAAACCAATCTTTATTAAATTTAACAATAAAAATTTATAAAATTACTGATTGATTCAGGGGCCTCTCATAAGCACTTGGAAGGCCTACGAAACATTAGCTTCAATTCAATAAAAGTACTTTCAATGATCTAGGCACAGCTGGGATTTTGAAATGGATGGAAACTTTAAAATAAAATAAAATATTGACTTTTGTGGTGATTAATGAGACTAGAGCTATGTTGTTGGATTTATATTGAAGAGGGACAATTTTCCTCAAGCATTGTTTCCTTTAGTTTTGTTTTAGTTGACCAGATTTCATTTTGTCTTTGTAAAAGCATTGCAAGTAATATACAATTCATCTCTGTCAAACTTCTGGAAGCTGGGCATGGAGGAGGCAGGCAGTTTCCATCATAGATTCTGCCCAAAACAAGGACTATGGGATCACAGTACTCTTCTGCGGAGATTTCTCTCCAGTTTACCTTCCTCAAGACCCTAAATCGGAATTCTCCAAAGCTAAAGTTTCCGGTTTCTTCTGTTCTAACGTCCTTCTCAGGAGAGTACACACCTAACATCACCTTGTGTCTGCACTGCCAATTACAATGCCTTTTAGTTAGTGGATGCTGAAACTGAGATCATAGCGGAGCCTGACGGGGAGATGCAGTACACACTGGCAAGCAAGCATCCTTCCCCTCCTCCCTGTCTCTCTGCTTAGGTTCTCACTGAGCCTCTACCCTTTACCTCCATTGCCCAATTGGGCATATCAAGCTTCCTCCATAAATGCTGGCATCAGGATTCTAGCAGGTCAAAGTAAATGGGTGGAGAAAAATACTCTGTGCTAACATTAATTCAAAAGAAAGTGGGAGTAGCTATAATAAGTTCAGATAGTGCACAATTCAGAGAAAATAAAGTTAGCAGAGATACCAAGGTGCATGACATAATAAGAAAAGGATCAATTCTCCAAGAAGACATAATAATGCTTCATGTGTATGCACCAAAACACAAAATGTCCAAATACATGAAGCAAAAACATATAAAACTGCAAGAAGAAATACGTAGATCCATTATTACAGTTGGAGACTTCAACACCCATCTCTCTGCAATGGACACATCCGGCAGTCAGAAAATTAGGAATGACAAAGTTTAACTCAGAAGGTAGAGAATAAAATATGTTACAAAGAATGAGGATCACATAAAAAAATTTTAACTGTTCTTTGGTAATCATATTTGGTGATGAAACATTGCATTTGTTATTAAGAAACCATTATTAATTATAATTTATTATTACTAATATTTATATATTTATAGTATTTTATATTACATAAAATATATAACATACAATTTTATAAATTATAAATTATAAATTAAATTTTCTAATTTATACAAATGTATATAGTTTTAATGTAATACATTTATATAACATATATGTTTATATAACATATAAATGTATTACATTGATAAATTATTAATAGTTATTAACTTACTAATACTAAGCTATTATTCTATAATATGGGATTAAACAGATGAGTCATTATGAAATATTGAAATTCCATCATTCCTGTTTTTGAAAACCAGGATTCTCTTTTTTTTGTGTGTGTGTGAATAGGAAGGGATTATTTATTCAAAGGTTGTACAGACTTAGACTAATGACTTAATGTCTTTGTTATCCCAAAGTCCCTTAAAACACCCACAAACACACACAGTCCTTCCTTCCCCCCTTTGCTCAGTCAGGTGCCATATACTCAGGAAAAGAAATAGAAGTCCATGGCTCAGGTAGCCCCCGGTTCTTCCCAGTAATCTGTGCTGGGCTGGCAGGCCTCCCTCGGTTCCCAGCACTATCAGCTGTGTCGCTGCCGCAATATCCAGGTCTTAATCCAAACCCACGTGGCACCTCCTCATGGCCCACCAGCAAGAGTCCTTTCTTTCCCACAGTGTCTCTCCTGCATTCTTCCGAACTGCTAAGAGAGAGCTCTGCATTGCTGCTACATCTTGCTTTCCAGCTTCCTAAGCTGCATGGCAAAGGGAGACCCAAAGCTGTGTGGTTCTCCCTTTCTTGCAGAAACCACGTGGTCCCCTCTTACTCCAATGTTTTGTAGGCACTGTGTCCAGGGGGTGCTACATCCTGAGTTGAAAGGCACCCCCATCTCCCTGGCTCAACGCATGGCCACAGCTATTTAACATATCCATGAAACCAGTTAAAAGCTATAGATATGTTAGATGACCATGCAAGAGGTTAGTTACCAAACTGTTGCCATGCAAAACAGCTCTCAATGTCCCTGATCCA
The DNA here is from genome assembly GCA_004027475.1 of Anoura caudifer. Lineage (NCBI taxonomy): Eukaryota > Metazoa > Chordata > Mammalia > Chiroptera > Phyllostomidae > Anoura > Anoura caudifer. The sequence continues at coordinate 717,046 of PVKU01000031.1, forward strand.
TGTGTCCCATTCCCCCCTTCACACTTGTGGGGGTGAGGATATCCTATATATATATTTTGTAATATTTCCTGGACACCCTGAGTTCTGGAACCCATTATAAATCCCTGTTTGGGGCCCTCCCCTGGCTGTACCCTGTCACAGTAGGGTGGGGTATAATTTCCCATTGTTACAATTTCCCACTGTTAGGGGAACTTTTGCCACTACCACGGTGGCAGGCTACAGTCCACACAACTGCCTGTGGTGTTAGGCAGCGGAGCCCTGGACCTTGTTCCCCTGCTAAGTTGGGAAGCAGCATCATGACCAAGACATGGACTCTGGAGCCCAAATGCAGATGTTCACCTCCCAGGCCTGGCATATACTAGCCTCACATCCTAGGCAAGTGACTTGGTCGGAAAACCAGGATTCTTAATGTTTAAAGAAGAGTGTAAAAATGTAGAAGAGTTTAAGTAAAAATCCCATAGTCCTATGTTAGAATTGGAGATATCGTGAATCCTGGAGTGTTTTGTATTTTAAAAGATTCTACACACACACACACACACACACACACACACACGCACAATGGATTATTGCCATTTAGAACAACAATGAATGAATTGGGCCAGGGACTAGTAAAGTTGTAGGCAGTAAATACCGCAGGCTTGGCAGGGCACAGGGTACAATTAAAACTACTCAGCTCTGTTTTCAGAGCAAAAGCAGCCGCAGACGACACGTACAAACAAAGGGGCCTGGCTGCGATGTTATTACAGAAACGGGAGTCGGTCGGATTTGGTTCCCGGGACTGTTGACCCCTGAACGAGGCGATAAGCATACGTGGCTGCTAAAGTCACACAACGACAGTTATGATTTGCCTCTTGATGAAAGGACTCAGCAAGTCCGATCAGGCTTTTACACCCAGATGCCAATTTACAAGAAACACACGGGACAGAGGAGGATGTTAAACAGGCCAAGTGTGAGAAACTCTAGGGGTCAAACCACACAAGTTCTTCGACAAAAGGGGTAAGAAAAAAAAAAATAGAGATGGAAGAAACAACCTGATGAATAAACTAAGATTCTGAATACATAAAAATTGTTTTAAAAGGGCAACTGTCAAGTAATCAATTAAAGCATTGATGGAATGTTTTTTCCCGAAAAAAGTTCCCGAGGCCTTGCTAGGACTTTCAACCTTGCATTGCTCCTTCCAGCTGACAGGTGAGGAGGTATTTGTTTACTAAAGCAGCTGAACAGTAAACATTGTGTGAGCTGCATACACCTGTCAGGTGACCCGTCTTGACACTGGACGTCTGGTGCCAGCGGAAGGTGGGAGGAGTTTGCCTTTGATGGCCTTGTGATATCCTTTTCAAAAACTCTCTTTCATTACCTCCCTCACACTCATCAAATCCCGTCTTGCTAACTGTTTGCAATAGATAATAACATTTTTTGAGATTTTGTTTTTCTAACTAACACTTCTATTACATCAGTGTAAGGGATTTGGGAAAGTGAAAACCCTGTATGATGTAATGGAATGGCATCATTCCCAGAATATCGATAGCTAAGGTGACTAAATGACATATTGTCTAACGAGGGACACTGTTTAAAGGGAAACTTAATCGTGCCAAAACAACAAGGATAAAATAGGATTAGCCCAGGCAAACAGGGAAGTATGGGCCCTCTTGTAATAGTGGGAATGCTTTGGGACTGGGAAGAGCTACGTGTGGTCTCACTTCAGTCACATTAGGTAGCACATGCTGGACCGCCCACTTTAGCTGGCTCTGTCTCCATGTCATGTGCCTCTCTGCTCTTGCACTTGGCTGGGACTTGCAACAAGTTAACATGCTCATTTCCGGGTGATGCTCCACCACTTCTAAGCCATTTCATGTGTAAAAGCAGGTGTCTATAAACTGTGTCATTTGAAGGCCCTGGGGGCCAAAGTCCCCCTCATACACAACCGGCAACTCGAGGGATATTGTACAAGATAGTTTTTCTCATGTCTGAAGCTATTTATTCCCCTGTGAAATAGAGGCTTTGAACCAGAGGTTTCTCAGAATATATTTGAGCTTCATTTCTTAATCTGAGCATCTTGGGTGTGTATGTATACAAATTCACTCACACCCTTTGTCAATACGCATGTATCAAATGCAAAGAAGGAGGAAAAATGGGTATCCTCAAAAGACAAACTTCTGGTACATGCTATCACTGAACTCATCTAGTCCAACAAACATGAGTTTGTTGATCTTAGTCTTAAGTATTTCTTAAGAAAAATGCTGCTGCAAAGCCATTCCAGTAACCTGGGACCCTTAGAGCCAGAAAGTTCTGATCCTTTTCAACTTGCTATTTCTTGGGAGAATAGGATATCAGGAGTTGAAAAGGGACAAGCAAATTGTAACTCGAGAGTTTAGAACAGATCTTCACCAGTTCCTTCAACCACACATTCAACCTGCCTTCACTTCTTCACTTTTCATTGCTGAGGGCTATGGCCGTGCCCAAGGTGACCAGGGCCATAGAGAAGCTGGTTGAGATGAGAAGCTCCGATTGGCTCTTGTTCTGTAACAAGGCCCAAAGGTAAACAGCAATTGACTTTGTGAGAGGTTACTGGTATAATGCTGAATGTTCTAAATTACAGGAGGAGCAAGTGTAAAATTCACTGATTCAAACCCATAGCTGGCATTGAGTCAGTTCTGCAAAATACTGCAGGCTGCCACCTCTGCCTTGGGAGCAGTCCAGAGTCTAAATCACACCGACAAGTGAGACCCAGAAGTTTCAGGAGACCAAAGGGCAAATGCAGAGTGAGAAGCTGAAATCAAGTTCAGCATCCAGTACTGACTTTGAAAACAAAACATAACCCAGAAAAGTCTTCCTCGACAACCTGGGAATGCATCTAAAGTTGCCGATAAGACCTGAGCTTCCAAATAGCATTGTCTTTGCAGAGAAACACGCGTGCATTCACAGGACCTCTGCAGACGGGAGCCGCTTCCAGGCTGCTCGGCTCCCTCCTTCGGAGCGGCTGCCCCAGGCAAGTCTGGGACAACAGAGCGCTCCACAGTAAGAGTCTTCGTCTGCGTTGGGAGAGAAGGAGAGAGGAAAGAAGCAGAAATTATTTACTAGTTTCTTTTCTACATTCTTTTTCCTTTCGTTCCTGTAAAAATGTAGGACATTGTCATATATATTTATTTCCCCCTTACCACTTATACACATTGCTGTCATAGTGCTTATCACACTATAGCCTAACCAAGGGTCTGCTGGTCTGTCTCCCCACGGTAGGTCAATCACAGGGGTGTTCCAAATGGCCTCCCATGCTCTTTGCCACGTGACTTTGAAGCTCCTCCCTGACGGTGATGGAGCTTATTCCTCATCTGCTCCACCCCTACCTCGGATCTAGGCTCCCCTTTAGACTCTCTTTTGGCCAATAGAATATGGTAGAAGTGACTTTGAGGCTGTATCTCAAGAAGTTTTATTCATTCCCATCATTGTCTTGGATGCTCACCATCATGTGATCAAGCCCAGGCTGGCCTGCTGGAGGTGAGAAACCACATGAAAAATGTCGCTGTGTCACCTCTCCTAGCTTAGACCCTCCTTGCCAGTTCCCTGTGTGAATGCCAGCTGACTACAGATAAATGGCTGAGCTCAGCTGAGTTCAGATAAGCCTGGCTCAGACAAAAAAAAAAAAAAGAAACACAACCCACAACCACTGGCCAACAAACTCATGAATTAAATAAATCCTGTTCTATGTTACTGAGGTTTGCTGGTTATTTACTATGCAGCATTATTATGTCAATAAATAATGGATATACCTCCCTACTAAAATTATTCACACAGAACAGGTCTCAACATATGACAGATGAGTTAAGGAATGAATTATTATGGGAATGAATGAATAAAAGAAAATGATACCATAAACCGGATGATATGATGTTTAAACGAATTCTGCTTCATTAAATACAGAGGAATGGTGAATTGTCATCTTCTGTTTTTCTAACTGGAAACTCTTCCTCCGCCCCAGCCCACCGTGGAATGCCTGACTGACTTGAGTATGGTGGACCGTTCTGCTGATCTCAGGCAACCAGCTGCGTCCACCCCACCTCCCAGCTGAGGTTAGGCAAGCAGGAGAGCAGCGCAGAGAAATGGTACAAGGCTGGACGGAGTCTGCCATTATAGTCCCTGATGTGGCAAGGGGGTTAGTGGTGGTCATTCACTGATGATTTTGCCAGGATTGGAGGAAAGAGTAAATGAACAAGTATGCTTTGAAATGAAAGAAAGAAAAAGGGAAGCTTCTCTTCCTTCTCCTAAGATGTGCATGCATGCACACACATGCACACACAGCACAGATATTGCCACACAACACATAAAAGTCCCCCCCAAAAAAAAAATCAAATAAAACTCTGTGATGGGTACATGCAATGGAATCTGCAGCCAAGGAGACCAGAATATACTCAAGAAAAGCTCTAGTAAAGATTAGATGACATGATGCAGCCCTATCTTCTTGTGCAGAGTTGGAGAAATATTGGTAAAGGAAGGGGAATAGGCTGGCGTCCAAGGGTGAAGGGTGGAGGCTTCATTCTGAGGACGAGGCGTGTGATGAACGTCAGCCGGTCAAAAATAGGAAGTATGCAGACAAAGCCCACACTGATCCGGCTGCGCCGGGCTCAGGTGTTAGTCCATAAAGATGAACTCATAAAAATATTTTTCTCCTGGGATCGTAAATTTATAGTGCATTTTTCTGGTTTTAAAACTGCAGAGTTGGTGAGACCTTCAAACCACTATTTACAAAGGGTCACACTTCACACTGTAACTTCTCAGGCTCGCAGAGGTGAGGGAGGGTGGGAGTGACTTTCCCCCATTTCACCTGGTCCCCGAACAGTCACTGACAGAAGCAGGAGCCCGAGCTACAGCTGTGCTGGGGCTCACACTGACTTCTGTCGCAGCCTGCTTTTCCAGCTTTGTTTCTCGCTCCTGCCTCCTTCCTGGCTGAAAATCATTTCCCAGAAGCTCACTGCTCCTGCTCATGTCTCATTTTTCCAATGGGAAGTCTGAGGCTAGCCTGCTAGAAAGTTCTCCTTGCTGTTGCTCCATTTGTTCACGGGGTGGATGCCAGGGCTTCCTCTCGCCTCTCCTGTGTCCTCAACGAGAAAGGCAGGCGCTGTTTAGGGACCCCTCTTCCAGGGCAGGCGTGCTGCTCAGAGGGTTTGCTTCAAGGCTTCTCCCTTCATAGAATCAGTCACTGAGCCAAACAAAAGCCGAATACAACTCACACTGGCATTGACGGCATTCTGTACCTAATGACTCCTATACCACACTTCCTAAATTACTCTCATAAAACACTGAATTTGAAAAGCCATTCTTCTCAACTGCCACTAATACGCTCATCTTATTTTGCTCTGTTGCACAATTGAGCGTGACAGATGTAGGCCGTTTGGATGTGTTAAAAATTTTCCTTGACGCCTGCTTTGCAGGCTAAAAATTTTTTTTTTTCCTCAGCTGGAGGCAAACTAAATTTTCAATGACCCATAACAATCTGATTTTAAAAATTCATCCTCCCAGTGCTTTTTGTCTATGGACAGAGAAGCAGACCCTAGGTTTGAGAGTGATTTTGGAGTTTGCAACACAGAGGGCATCTTCAGATACTCAATCTGTCTTGTGAACAAGGAAGAGAAATCTGCCCTTTGTGCCCCAAGATGGAGATTGGGTGCGCTCCCGAGGGGAAGTGGGGCTAAGCCAGGGTTCACACAAGAGCAGGGCACCTCTGTGAATATAAGATTAGGGCTTTGAAGATGCTGATATTTTATCTGTTTTTACTTAGTGCCAGGGACATTCCGCAATAAGTGTTATTCAGGAAGGAAGCCCAGGTAATAACCTTGCTCTTTAGTAATTTTATCTGTAAGCCTCAGGCATTTTCACTGGCCCTGCAATACCGACATCATTGACTGGACAAGGGACTGGGCCCGCAGACCAAAGCAACAGCTCTGTAGCAGGCTTATTCTAACTGCACTCGTAAACATGGTCTTCATTAGAGATCCAGGTTACTGGAAAGAAGGAAGAAGAAGGAGGAGGAGGAGGAGAAAAGAGAGGAGAAAAAGAAAAGAAAAAGCAAATGTTATTATCTTAAAAAAACAAACATTGGGTTTTTTAAAGATTTTATTTATTTATTTTTAGAGAGAGGGGAAGGGAAGGACAAAGAGAGGGAGAGAAACATCAATGTGTGGTTGCCTCTCACGTGGCCCCCACTGGGGACCTGGCCCAAAACCCAGGCATGTGCCCTGACTGGGAATCAAACCGACGATCCTTTGGTTTGCAGCCCACTCAGCTCAATCCACTGAGCCACACCAGCCAGGATCAAAATTGGTATTTTAGAAGGTGGTGATGATGGCAGTAGAGAAGTGACTCCCACAGCTATTTGGGGGAGGAGGGCAGAGATTTCAGCTACAGTCTGGAGCCCTTAAAGATGAGGACAAGAGTTTGTGTAACAGAAGCACAGATGACACAGGGTGCTCATCCCTGTACATCTTGTGAATTAATGCATTCATTTCTTCACTTTACAAGCATTAACTGAGGAACTACTACATTTTAGGGCACTAGGCACAGTGCTAGACGCTAAAGCTGCTGGAATAAGTAAGATAAAATTCACACCTTACAGGATTCACAGTCGAGGGGAAGGGACATACCCATCTAAACAATTACAGTAAGATTCCAAAGGTGGACAAAAGTAAATCGTGTTTGATTTCATCTTGGTTTTCTTCCAACTAGTCATTCATTCAACATCTATTGAGTCCTTTGTTCCAGGCACTGTTCTCAAACACGAGGACATGAAAATGAATAATGTCCTTGACCTCGACCAGTAGGAAAGATGCCATCTCACATACCAATCACAGCCCAGCTTGGGATGTGCTGTTCACAGTGGCACAGTCGCAGAGAACCGGGCAAGTGACCCTGCCGGTGTGAGCTGAGCTCAGGAGTGAAGGCGGCCCTTTACTCTGACGGACAGAAAACCCTAACCAGCCAAACAAGTCTGTTCTGCGGGTTAAAAGGTCAGGGACCTTTAGAGAGCAGCCTTTGTTATTTGTGAATGAGCTCTCTTTCTTCCTACATCTGGTTTCTAACGTATTTCAGGAGTGAGGTGACAATCTGGCCACAGGTTTCCCCGTGTCAGGGCTCTAGGCTGTCAGCTGTGGGACCAGCAGAGGTAGGTCCGCACTTGCAGAATGACCGGCTGTCAGGAAGAATGCACCAGGGAGAATGGTCAACATGAAGGGTCCTAATTTTAGAAATTGGGTGGACAAGGAACCCATTAACCATGCCTAACCTTTTCTTCTAAAGATACCGGGTTACCCAAAGAAATGCATCTTGTTCAGCTTTTTAAAATATTTTGTAATGGGCAGTTCATTGTGGAAAAAACTCTTCTTAAATCCATTGCCTCTATTCTTCTTTATGGTAGAGGAAGTTGACTGGCTAATCGTATTTAGGACGAAGATGGCCCACCCCCAGACTTCCATCACCCGAATGGAAAGGAGCAGTGGCCACGGTGCGGGTGGGAGGCGCAGGGGAGAGGAGGCAGTTAGTTAGTTTCCTTTCTGATGCAACTTTTTGTTTTGTGTAGAAAATAAAATTGCTTAATTTTCAACATTCCTATTATGTGATTGATTTCTCGCTGCCTATAACTAATTTTCTCCCCTAACTTTCCCAGAGAGGCATTAAATTTTTTTCTAACACAGTGTAACAAGATGCTAAATTGGACAGTCCAGCTAAGCCATAGCAATGTATTAAATATAAAATTCCAAAGAGAAATGCAAACCAAAGTGCAGATTTTTAAAGGAGAGATCAGAAAACCAGTTATGTGGGTCCAAAACCACAGGAGAGAATAAAAAGGGTCAAGACATCGGATATGAGGATATGATTTGTAAAGAAGATAGAATTTGCTAGGCTGTTTCACCTTTTCCAAGGGGAAAGAGTGGGGGGCTACCCTTTGCAAAAAGGGCTTCACTCGGACGAGTTGGAGGGCTTGAGATGTGCTGCCTGGAGTGTGAGAGATGATAGGACTGAGCTCTGACCCGTTTCATGCAAGGCAGGAGAGGCACTTGGGGAGCTTGGGCGATGGACTCATGTTACTACCAAAGCAGCCTGAAGAGGAAAACCAGCTCCGAACATTTGCCCATTTACAATAGAATCAGGGCTAGTATAAAATTATCTGCCCCCTTTTCCCTTCCTCCCACTGAGCTCTATTCCAATAGCCCGCAGCATCAGTAATAACAGCTTGCAAGTGGCAGATATGTGGGCATGAAGGAGAGCAAAAATACCTGTCCCTCTTCCACTGAAAGCAGCTGGTCCGCCTCAGGTGGGGGTGGAGCCTGAGTGTTAAACCAAATGCAGAGTTTTAGTTAGAGTCCGGGACTGGGTGTTCTAATTTACAGTGAAGTCTCAAACTTAAGTGTTCAAACTTCTAGTCTTTCTCTATTCGCTTTGATTTCTGCTTTCAAGTTGCCAATTTTTCCCCTGCATTCATCTCTTTTTAGTAAGGCTCTGCTGGAATCACATGGGATGCCTATCAGTGTGACTTTTCCCAAACCCTTCCCCGAAGCTGTAGTCTGAGTAGAAGCCTGGTCTGCCTTGCAAGTCTCCAGAGGACGGTTTTGCTAAATGTTTTGCATATGAAAAATAGACATTTATTTCTCGACCATATGAAATATCTGATTATACTTCAGTGGAAGGCAGCTATGTTCCAAACACCAAGCAGTGATGTAGAGACCCAGTCCCTTTCTGTGTGGCCCCAAACACCATCCTGAGCCACCAGGGTCATTTCGGCATGGAGTCTGTTAGACGGGGGAGAATATAAAGCATCTTAAGTCAGGAACAGTTATGAGTCAGGCCCCAGAATTCCATTGGCCAGAACCCAGTCAAATGGCCACATCTGGCTGCAAGAGAGGCTGAAAAATACGCAATCTACTTTTTGTGCAAACAAAGAAGAAATGTTCACAGGCATGGTGAACAACCAATCTGTTTCTATCAGTTTTGTTGGTTTTTTGTTTGTTTTTGTTTTTTGTTTGTTTTTTACAAATAGTGAGGCAATTGGCTACAAGATCTTCTGAAGAATTTATCCAGAAGAAAGGGGGTGGGTGGAATTCAGTCACTAAAAAGCTGTAAAGCAACATGGGAGACTGGAACAAAAAAGTAGTATTGTGGTTACATCCCTGAATCTGGGCTTGTTGAAAGCACAGTTTTCAGGGGTCAGATGCACCCCACCAGTTCCATTTTCTCTTTGGAGGCATACCTCTTGAAGGTCTCCAGGCTACTTTTTACTCTGGACCGATTGTTCTCAGATCTGTTATGCAGCCGTCGTGCTGGGACTTCCCATCACCACCACCTAGATGGACCCTCCAGCTTTCTCCTGTTTGGTAGCCCCTTTTCCTCACTGGGAGGAGGTAGCCTTCCTTCCACTCTGTTTGATTCCTCTTTTTAATGGAGCATATTCTCAGTAGTGTCTTAAGAAGAACTGCACAGGTGACCCTGAGCAGGGTTAAGTTTTTCAGATCCCTCATATTCCACATCTTTTCAGATCCCACATTTTTTCAGATCCCACATATCTGAAAATACTATTGCACATTCACAGCTGATGGATAGCTTGGCTGAGACAGGATTCTGAAATACAATTCATTTTTCTTCAGGATTTTGAAGGGACTGCTTCATTGATTACCATCTGTCGGCTATGACCTGTTATTACTGTCGGGCCACTTTCAGGATCTTCTTTGGATCCTTGGGGTTTTAAAATGTCATGATGTTATGTGTTGATGTTGATTTTTTTTGTCATTTATTTCTGAGCACTGAGAGGAAGGCCCCTTTCATCCCTGAAATTCAGAGCTTTCAATACTTGGAAGCTTTTTCACACTATCAGTATTTCTTTAAATCTTTTTCTTCCCTTCCTTTCCTTTTTCTTCTTTCTCGAAGACCTACTATTTGAATATTTTGCCCCTGATTCGTCCCCTAATTTTTAAAAATGTTTTTCCTTCCTATTTGTTTTCTTTCTCTTTGTGTTCTAAGTTTTTGGAAGAGCCCTCACTTTACCTTTCATACTTGCATTAAATGTTTTACTTCAGCTAAAATTGTTACTTCTCATGACTGTCTTATGCTATGAATTTTTGAACTCCTTGTTATTTCTTCAAGAGTAAAATATATTCCCTGAGTCCCTATGAATATTAATGATTCTTCATTTAGTCTTTTTCTTCCACTTCTACATTGCCTTTCTTGTCCTGAGTTCCTTTCATCTTGTTCTCATCCCAGACTCACATGAGATGGCCCCTTCATATACCTAGTGGTCCTTGGGTATCTGTTCATATTGACAACTCTGCTTGGGTGGAAGAACATTCCAACATGTCGGCCTCATTGCAGGGTAGTCAGGACCCCGAAATATCAGAAAATGTAGATTTGGTTTCTTAAGCCAATCAAGTATTCCGGAAAGAAACCTGCCAGCATCCCACCCATTGGATGTAAGGCATCACTATCTACCCTCCCATGCTGAAAGGGGAGAAGACTAAGGGGTTATCAATATACAATATTTAGATGCTCACTTAAGTCCTCTTCCCTCAGCATATCATTTCATCTTTCATTCCACTATTTCTGATGCCCTCAGATTCAAACCATCCTAGGTCTGATGTTTCTAGGGTGTAAACCTCCTGGGTGCTACAGGGGTTGGGAGTAGTTCATAGGCTCTCTGGTTCTCCACCTTTGACTTGACCGGACTTAGAGAAGGTACTGTGGACAAGACTGCGAGGAGTAAGCCTCTTAACTTCATTCCCACCCCTACCTTTCTCCTCCAGAGGCACTTGGTGCTCTGTGGAGAGCTGTGGCCTGCTTCCTAATTGTCACCCATCTGTGGGCGGTGGCCTTTTAGCTTTTTCCACTCTGCTCTTCCATCTGCCAAATTTTTGGTGACTTTCAGAAAAATTTCTCCCCACATCCTCTTTGTCCTTTAGATTATGCTTTTTTTATTATTCTTTTAATATTAATTTAGCCCTGGCTGGTGTAGCTCAGTGGATTGAGCACGGGCCTGTGAACCAAGAGATGGCAGTTCGATTCCCAGTCAGGGCACATGCCTGGGTTGTGGGCCAGTTCCCGGCAGGGGATGCACGAGAGGCAACCATACATTGGTGTTTCTCTCCCTCTCTCCTTCCCTTCCCCTCTAAAGATAAATAAATAAAATGTTAAAAATATCAATTTAGTTAGGATTTGGTAAAGAAGGAAGGTATGTATTGAACCCACCCCATTTAATTACAAGTCTAATAACATTTTTAGATATCTTTTTTCTTTCCCAAACACGTTACTGTGCCCTAGCTTGTTTAAATCTCTAAGAGACATGTGCACACATATAACAAAGCAGGGCCATTTCAATATTTTATATCCTTTAAAAAGACTGGTCAGAGGATAAAGAAACATGTAGACCTAGTTTTTTGTCATTTCAGTTTGAATGGATGCCCTCTAATGAAACCACAAAACCAAAGAGCATTAAAAGTGTATCATGCAACAGAATCCCCTGCAAGCGAAGCAGGAAAGGCCATTCCCCGTTCTAAAGGATTTGGGGCTTATCTATAAAGTAGTAATGATACAGCTGCATGCCATCATCCACCCTTTTCTTTCACTGACTTTGTCAAATTCTGTTTCCAAAAAGCCCTGTTTGTCCTGAATGGAAACGTTCCACTTGGTAGGTCGCCAGTGCCAGGCCGTGCCTCTCCCAGCGGGCTAACTCTCTTGAGATATGAAACAGAGACATCTAAAGGAATTTTTAGGAACTGAAACATGAATATCTACTGTCCTTTTTGATTAAGTCCCTTAGAGATGAAGTGTTAGTTTATTAGGAAGCTAGGAAACATCACTTTGCAAAATTAAATCCAAGGCCAAAATAATACGCCTTTTGGGGCAAGTCAAGAGAAGGCTGCAATCACCAACAGTTGGAAATAGAGTTACTGTGCCAAAAATATGAACATCTACTTATTTGCCCTAAAATTATTAGAAGGAATTTGACTTACACTAAGCTATTTCTACTCATATTATATTTTGGTTTTCATTGTATGTGTTCTTGGTGCTAGGTGTAAGTGCCTAAAAAAAAGAAAAGAAAAGAAAAGAACTAAATTACTGAGTGAGCAATTAATTGATTGACTAGTATTCCAAATAAATATAATTCAGGTATTTTTCTTACTGATTCTTTTTTAAGTAATAATTTGCAGTTCTCAGGCCTTAACTTGATGGGGCTCAGAGAACAAATGACAGAATTGTTTGTGCAAATTTAAAATGTTAATAGACACAATGGCATTTTTCCCAGGGGCTTTATTTTTTCAAATGGGTAAGAAGTAATAATGAAATTAAAATCTTCTTTTCAAAGACATTTAGATAATGTCTTCTTGTTTGACAGGCTCCGAGTTGTTAAAAGCTCTTTTCTAAGCCATCTAATTGCCATAAAACACCTCGATTTGAATTACTTTTCCTGGAAATCCAGGGCCTAGTTCCAAGACCATGGGTAAGTCAGCTTCTTTAATGCAATGTTAAAAAAAATAAATATAAGAAACTATTACAAACCACATGACAGATTGTTTTAAAATCCAGATTCATCTATTTCTGTGAGTATATTTTTTTCCTTATTCCCTTTTTGGTTATAATAGATTCTCTCCGATTTGAAAAGGGGGGAGAGAAACAAGAGAATAACAAGACATGAAAGGAGGAATGTTCAAGCCCTCTGTGTTACCTACCCGTCTGGGTGGTAGACTCTTAATTATCAGAACACAAGTGATAAGAGAACCTTTCAGAGGTCAGAGGTGTCTGAACACCAGCCAGAGTTTTACTATTCTTTTAAATTAGACCAAGTTCAATTAATTCACGAAGCCATGCTATAAATTCAACCACCACTTGGCACGAGTGAGGAGAAAACCCCCAAATGACTGCCAAAATCTTGGTCAGAGCACCTTTGCCTATACGTTCTAATGCATCTAACTTTCCAGCTGATTTTAATAATAGAAAAGTTTTTTGTCATTATGTTTTGATGATCACTACTGGATATTTTATGTTTCAAAATAAAGTTAAGAGGAAAAGTGCAGGAAAGAAAGCTACATGTGCAATATAGTCAAAATTTTGCTTTAAGAAATCAAAATATTATAGAAAGAGAATCAATCAGTTTAGCCAAGTTATGTGGCAACAGCAAATGAGTCCATGGTTTTAGCGGCACATAACAACCGAAGTTTAAACCTTGATAGCTCACCATCCGATCTATCGCAGGTCTATTTTGTCCTGAGGCATAGGCTGTTGGAGAAACTGTGTTCTGAGGTGGAGAGACTACAGTGGAAAAGGAGGGAAGGGAAGAAGCCATTCATTGCTTCCCCTTGAATGCATGGTTTTTCATTTCTCCTCATATCTTCTTTTACAAAGCAAGTCAGGTGGCCAAATCTGATGTCATGAAGCAGGGAGGTGTAATCCTGCCACAGGGAAGTACTAAATGTTGAGAACAATAATGTAATCTACCACAGTTTTCCCTTTGGGTCCCAAATGTATATTTCCCTCCTTCCATACATAAAACATATGCATCTCTTCTCTCAAGACAGACAACCCAACATGACATCAAGGTCCAAGTCTAGAATCTTGTGCACATGTCCACATGTGTACACGTGTGGCTCCTTTTCATCTCAAAGAACTACATTATAATTACCTGGCCCACAAACAGTCAATATACAATGAGTAAAATTCAGCCAGAATAACAGCTATCAATGTTCTTATTTGAAAAGGAAACTAATGGAAAGAAGGAGCAGACTGGTCCATAGCAACTCTGACATCCTTCTGGGCATATTCTACAGCTGGTGGATTCTCCCTGACTGGGTGCCAGTTCATCACAAGAAGCTAATAAGTCTATTGCTCCTAAGTCTATTGTCCTCTATTCCCCACGACTCTTGGTTGGCTCCACTCTGCAATGCCCGTTCTTTTCCATTATCTTCCTTGATCACCTCCAAAGAGATCATTGGGAAAATGCCCTCCTCAGAGCATAACCAGACTGCTCAGCTTACTTCCATCTTGTAGAAGATTAAGCACTCAACAATCATTTCATATCTTAACAAGTTAGGGTTTCGTTTGGTTTTGTTGCTGATACTTTGGAACCAAAATAGTTGGCTTCTCTATTTGTGATCTTTGAGAATTCAGGGGACAATGAGATAATAACCCAACTTCTTGCTAGTTCTCTTTCCAGTCTAACTCAAACATCCAAAGATAAGTTGTTCTTAGGATATCTCCTCCCCACCCCCACATACAACATCATGTGAAGGAAATCTCAACAGCTGTTACCTTGATAGTATAATTCATCTTTATTTTTAATTGTCCTACATTTTTGAAAATTTCTACAATAAACATGTATTACTATTATATTTTTGACATGCTATTTTCTTCTATAAGAATCAGTACTTTAAGTATGTATACCATAAGTAAGATTAACTCTCTCAAGATCAGTTTTCACCCAAGATGGGCAAAGTATTTAGATCTGAAAGATAGTAGGTTATGACTCAGTCTTACACTAACACATTCAAAACCTATCCAAAACCAGTTAACTTTTCCAGGTGCCTTTCTCCCATGCAGGTAGCAATTTTAAGGAAAATTGTGTTATTATACACAGTATGGAAGATTTAAAAGATGACGTATCTATGTAGGAAATCTATAGTATCAAAGTCATCTTATCACCTATAGTATAAATCACCAAGCACTGAAATACTAATTGCACTTGAAAATCAGGAGGGGTCAAAACTCTGGTAAGTAAAATAATTGCCATCAAAGGTTCAAACTTTAAAGTTGGCTACATTGGTGGTGAGCCTCTTCTCCCATGCAAAACATCGTTTCTCCTTTCATGGGTCTTTGTTTCTCTTCTCAAGGTGCTCTCCCCCTTTCTCTTCTCTACCAATAGGAACAAAGTGCCAGATAAGTCATGAGACAAGTAATTGTTGAGAGTTGAATATTACCATCCCATAACTCATTCTATGAGACTTGGAAAATAGGAAATTTTTTAAAGTTGCCACTTACTTTGGAATTCTAGGAAGCAACACCTTTGGGTAGGGAAGAAAATTTAGAAAGCAGCCTTCCTATCATCCTTAAAATTATACCTTATAAGAGAGCGCCATGTCTTCCCTTCTTTACGAGAGACTGGAAATACCTGATTCAACTTTCAGATTCAATGCCCTGCCTTGTCATAGCCATTTAACCACTATGTAGGAGCCAAGGGCTCAAGCTTACAAGTATCTTGCTTCTCTTACTATGGAAATAACTTCTTGAATTTCTCCTCCTCTACCAGAATCACTGCCTAGATGGTTCAGCAGGCTATTAGAATGTGTCTGTCATATCACCACAAGTCTGTATTATTCTCTGCATTTCTAAAATATCTTACACTTTCATAATATAATTGCATATTTTTTTAATTTTTTTAAAGATTTTATTTATTTTTAGAGAGAGGAGAAAGGAGGGAGAATGAGAGGGAGAGTAACATCAATGTGTAGCTGCTTCTCGTGTGCCCTCCAGCACGGACCTGACCCACACAACCCAGACATGTGCCTTGACTGGGAATCAAACTGATGACCCCTGGTTAGCAGGCAGCACTCAATCCACTGAGCCACACCAGCCAGGGTCATAATATAATTACATATTTTAAAGGCACTCTTAAATTTAAGCCAAAACTTGATTGAAGCCAAAACTTGATTGAATTCAACAAATTTAGTGTTTACCAAATTATTATTAAAATTATTATTTAGAAGCACATAGCATGAGAAGAATAACATTAATTATAAAAATTTTAGCTGTTAGTTAAAACAAGACCTCTTCTGTGTAATAATAACCTAGAGCATCCAGTTCTGCAGAAAGTAAGAAAATTTAATTTCTTTTAAAACATTTTGTAACTCAGAATGTCTACTATTTTAATTTGACTCCTTTCCCTTGATCTCTTTTAAATCAATGAGATTTTACAACATTTGTTCAGTGCATGTTTTTCTGTGATTGCCTATTTGCATTAGAAATTCTTGAAGAATGTTTTAAGGTTATTTAACTCACTCTTTATATTGACTAATTGAATTGCAGCTTAATATATGTTGTGGATGACAAAGCGAGTACAAGAGATAAAAGTGATTAAGTTAAGGTGCCAAAATGCCATAATGTATATGTAACCAAGCCGCAATCTTATTAATACTTGATTTCTTAATGTCTCTGTGTCCATTCCTTTGCATTCCCTCCTTCACACCCCTGATCAAGGCTCCTATTAGCTCTGCAAAACTTCGTGCCAGATCCCCTTGCATAAACCCTCAGCCACCTTGCACACCATTCCAGGAGCAGGCTAAATCTACGTTATAAAATCGCCTTTACCCATATTATTCCACTTTGTAGTAATCTTCAGTGGCTCCTCATGGCCTACAGAAGAAATTCAGGCTCTCGGACTGGTATCTGCTGCCCTCAATTAGTGATGCCCCAGTCTGCCTTCCTAACTGTCCTCACACCTGCAGCTAAACTTCTCCAACTGCCTCCTTCCTGACTGAGTCTACATATTCCACTGTCCCCCAAACAAATCACAGATGTGACTCAGTTGCTTTCTGTGTTAAACGTTTTGTGGATCAAATAGATGAAGTACACTGGCCACAAAACAATGAGATGTCAGCCCTTCTTCCTACTCGGGTCTTTATGAATGTTCCCGATTTTTGGTTCAGAGGCGGTGGGGCAGGCATGGGTGGAATTGCCTCACCTGTAAATTGCACTACTACTTGCATCCCCGTGTTTCAGGTATTGCACTCACTATTCTTCTAGGTTGTGCAGCGCAGTCACTCACCTCCACCATGGTGAACCTTTCCAGACCCTCCCACCATGTTGCTGGTCAACCCCACACCCCCCTTTCTGCACAGGCTCCCCACACTCGGGACTAACCTGCTCTTGGCCACCAATAACACTGTGGCATCGGGTCTCTCCACTGAAGCTCCCTGCAGCTTCTCAGTGTCCTCTGCATTTATGTCTCTAACCAGGAGGAAAGCTCCTAGCTCTCCATGCAAAGAGGAAGGCATTCCCAGCAGAACTGTTGGGGTTTGTCCAGTTTTACAATACTATCCTGGGAACATAGGAGCACAGGGATGAGTCACAGGGTAGGATCAAGTCCAAAATCAGATCATGCCCTGAATAACCTGCCAGGCTCCTTTGCTATGAGGATTTTCTCTCATGGGCCGTATAGTCCCTCTCCCTCCTACCTGGGCGGCTTCCCTTGGGCCCACCAGTCCGTGCAGCACTTCTGTCAGTAAATGGTTAAATCCCACACTTGTAATTTAAAATGATATGACAACTCAACATGCAAAATAAAGAAATTAAAAATATTCCTCAATTCTATTATATAATAAATTAGAAGTCCCAACACAATTCTGTAGATATTTTCTTTCTTTGCTTTCATTTAGGATCTTCAGTTCCAAGAAACAAACTTACTCAGATGTCAGAAAGCAGACCCCAGGAGGAACAGGATAGGATGGCTGGTGGTTCTGTACTCAGGGTGGCCCTAAGTAAGGCCTTTAGCAACAGCTGCTCACGAATCTGCATGAAAACTCAGTTGTTAACAGGCAAGGTTCTCCAGGTAACTCCTTCATTCTGTACCATGACCTGCTCACTGCTTCTAATCTAGTGGTTCTAAGACTATCAAGGTCAAGGAATGTCCCCACCCACCTTACACTCCCCAGTCCATCATGGACCAATAATTTTATAAAACACAAAATTGCACATTGGATATCAAAGTAACGTTAAATTACTTCACAGTGTAGAAGTTTGGCTTCCTGTCTTCCCTTTGGTGTATCCCCGAGTGGTAGCAATGGCGTGCACACCAGCACCAACGCTCACCCACGCTTTCCACCACACTGCATCTGCTTTCTCTTCATTTCTGAGCCCTTGCACCACTGGGCTCCGAGTGGCCCATGCTGCTCTCCTCACCCTTTCTTACAGTCCAGCCTTTACATTCTGATCCTTCCCCACCTGTTCACAGCCTCCTCTCTCTCAGTGGATGTTCAAAGAAAGGAAACAGAATTGCCTTGTGTCATCTTCGCTGCGCCAATGGCTGCTCTGGGTTCCTTGCCAACCTTTATCCAAAGGTCTCTGAGTGCACAGTTGCCATCACATGGTAAGACATCTGGATGGCTAAGGAGCACCCCTTCGGAGACCACGCTCATGCCATAGATACTGATTGGCTCATCGCTTCACAGTTTTTTAAATTAGTTCAGTTTCTTATAAGAGGATAGTAAAGAGTGATATAAAATATCTGCATTACCAGACTCATTAAGTATTAAATGTGATCTTCTCTCATTTGGTAGAGCTCACTGTTCAGTGCCGTCCCTGGGCAACCTGGAGACGTGAGAGGCAGTGGTAATTGTGAGGGCAGTGCTTTACCTGTGCTCCCTGGCGCTCCCCTTCATTGGATGTGCCATTAACCTTTGTTCGCTAATATGACCTAAATTCAGGATTAAGTAAACACGTTCTCCCTGGAGGGCACAATAATTTTTTAATCTACTTTCTCTGTGGTAGGTCATGGTTCTGGAGAGCCTGCTTTAGAATTCAGTTTCTCTTAAGGGAAAAATAAGCAAAACTGGCTTCAAGAATTTCCCCCCTACTCCTGGCCTCTTCTGGTCTGCACGGTCACAGGGAAGAAAGAGGAAGGGCAGGAAGGGGCCCAGGAAAAGCAGCGAGCAATACCGACTAGGAAGACACACAGTTATCCAGAGTTCAATACTCACCCAGAGTCAGCTATTGGTTCCAGGGTCATTCCAAAGAACTTCGGGAACATTCCAGTGATCCACAAGCAAGAGACTCATTGGAATCACTGTGAGCTTCGGCCTGGCCCCGCCCACCCCAGACCCGTTCAGTCAGTATTTCCAGGAATGTGTAGAGGCAAAACGCACTCCTGATTCCCTGTGGAAAGTCCCCGTTGATACTCTCTGTGAAACAATTAGTGCCTGTTAATTATTTTTAGCTCCCCATTTTATGCTTTCAGCATCCTAGTGTGGATGGTAAATTATATGGTCATCCTGGCGTGAGCTCTATTTTTCTGGATACTTGCCAGGTTATCTTCATGGGCACCCAGGATTAAAGATCTTGAATTTAGTCCAAATGTTTTATCTTATTTAAGAGAGAAAAGAAAGGTCCCCAGAACTTTTCAAATCCGATATTCATCAGGGAGTTGGCAGTTCACACTCTAATGTCACACTTCCTGTACCTGACAGGTTCTACCTTTCTGCTGATGGCTCCCTCGGAAGCAAAGGAAGAAAATCTCCACTGCCTTTCTTCCTGGCCTCTCCTCTCCGTCTGGGTGTAAAACTAGCTGGCTGGTTCCAGGGCAGCTGCTAATAAAGAGGTGAAAGAAAACTAACATGTATTGACTATGGCTATGTGCCGGGCACTAGCTACCTTAAACAAATGGGGTAGGGAGAAGATTGGGGTGCCTACCCACCATCACACACCCTCCCCCACCCCCCATGTACCCCTCCCCAGTTTTTATCGATATACTTAAGCCAAGTGGAGTCCAAGAAAAATAATTAGCGAAGCATTCCAATGTGTTTGAACACTCAACGGAAACAAAAGAAAGACAGAAGCAACCCAGTTGCAAGGGGAGGTGAAACCTAAAAGGATTAACAACCGGGGACAAAAGGAAGCAGGTGAACGCAAGTGGGGCTCCACAGAAGGAGTGCACGTGGAAGGAAGGTGCTGAGTGAGACACTACTTGGTGGGTGTTGTTGCACACTTGACCTTGCCAACCTGCAACACAGCTTTCCTCACCCTGCAGTTCTGTGCACACTGAGAGGCTGGCACTGCTGGCCCAGGCAGGTGCCCCCACCACAGGAGCACCCGCATCGGAAACAGCTTCACGCTTTCTGGCGTGTCATTCTCAAAGAATCAAACGCCTTGGCCTTGCGTGATTACCCCTCACACGTTCAGCATCAGTGTGATAGCACGTCCTTGGCCAGGAAACCTGGATGAGGGGCTTCTCGGCCTGGGACATGTACTGGGCGACATTTCTGCAGTTGGGCTTGGCCACCAATGCAGTCTCACCTGACCCTCCAGCAGTTCCCTTCTGAGATCCTGGGAGTCTTTCTTTGCAAAAAGGGTATTAGTCAGGACCATCTTCACCCATTATTCAGGCTGTAATTGTGTGGAGATGTCCAATAACAGGCACTGGAGAACCTTGGTGCTCTTCCCCTCAGGAGACTCCTAGGTTGATGCAAACATGGCCGCCTAGCAGCCTGATACCTTTTCCGCATACACAGGAGGTCTCGAGAGGGGTGACCTTTGACAAGCCACAAAAAAATTCCTGTGAATCTCTGTGCCCAGGGTGCTGAGTGCATCCTCCCTCTTTTCTTCATGTTTGATCATCTGAAGGTGGCCAACCAAAAACCGTCGTGCAAAAAGACAGCATCAGCAAATGTAGGCAGCAAAAGCCTCGCAGTCCTCAGATGGTAGCTCCCTCCACGAAAGTTCTAACTCAATAATGGGTTGCCAGAGAAAACACAGGGCCCAGTTAAACCTGACATGCAGATAAATAACAAAAGTTTTAGTGCAGCAGTTGGGACATACTCATACTAAACAAAGTATTTGTTGTTTCTCTGAAATTCAGACAGAACTTGGTGTCCCGTGTGTTTATTGGCTAAGTCTGGAAAACATAAACCAGCTGGTATCTCTACCACAACATACCCTTCCCAACCCCACCGGTTCACACTGGCCCACACCACCCCGCAAAGGAGGCGTAGCACTGGAATCTAAACAAGGCCACATCCATGGCAGAAATGTTACACTCTGACTCTGGATTGCGATAGGCAGACTTTTGTTATAAAGAAGGTGAATAGGACCACAGGACCAAAAAAATAAGAGTATCACTTTGAGAGTTCTGCATGGGGAGATCAGCACCTCCCAAATTCATGCTATTTCCCCCCGACTTCTACCCTCGGCCTCCCCACAATAAACCCCCACTGAAGTCTTCCCCACTGCGGGACACCCCTCACTGAGGAATTACTTCACATTTTAGTCTACTGCCAAGCTACTCCAACCTCCACCTAGCTGGAAAAAAAAAAGGAGATACGCTAAATGAATCTAATCTTAGTATATAAACTTCAATTAGAAAGTTTTAAGAATACTATTTTGAAAGATGGGAAACTTTATGATGAAACATCTACTACCTCATTAGCAGTTACAGTATTTGAAATTTTAACTTGAAGAACACAACGTCATGCTCTTCTCTGCTTTTCAATGAAGGCGAATGGGCACATACCCGCCCAGACACATCACTGATGTTACTGATCATTGTCACCCTGAAGCCGGATCTCCAGGTGTCACTTAAATGGGGACTCTCTCCAAGCCTTGTTCAATGAGTATGTTTATAAAGAGGCGAAATCAGGATGCACGTGAACAGCATTGACGTGCTGCCTGCCATCACGCGGGAATATCCTGGACCATGTCCCAGACGCTGGCCATTGTCCTGCTGGACACTCTGATTCCAACTGCACAGCATAACCCAACCTCCAGTCCATCTCACTAGCCCATCACAGTCCTGTGTTCTCAGGTGCCTGTCATGCGTTGGGTAATGTATCCAGACTTGTGTTTCCAGACTTCGGTAAACCAACTCCTTCTAATACACACAGGACTTGTTAATCATCACTACTATATTAACTTTATCATTATGAAAATAACAAATTATGTTATAGGTTTAGTGGGTACAAGCTCATACATCGAGCAGAAAATTGCTTGCTTTTAGGAGTTTTTTTATGCCATGAGAAACCTTTTTAAAAAAAGATTTCTATGATTAAATAACATGTAAGTGGCACTTACCACCTGTGCTAAGCTTTTCAGTTCATTACAGAATATTCTGCTGAAAATCTGGGGACGTATGGATATGTAGAAACTCCCAGGACTGGGGCAGGGAACCAACAGCTGATGATCCATACTGAAGCTAACACAGTGGGACCTCAGCACTCATCAGCTTCACAACTTGTCAAACTTAGTACTCATCGCATTTTGACAAGAAAAAATGCCTTAGTTTCTGGCGCTTTCTTGCCACTCATCACACTTGCTAGAACTTGTATGAATCACAGCACCACCCACACAAGCAAAAATCTTTCATCAGTCCTCCATCAGTGGTTGCTTGCTTGCCACTTGTTTGAGAGAATCAGTGACGAGTACCGAGGTGCCATTGTATCTCCCATCCCTAACTCAGATCTGCTGTGCTTCGAGTGCTCCCTTCTTTCATCTGACACCCTCACTTCCGGGCAGAAGGAGCCGGGCATGAACCATCATAATCTTCATCAGCTCAGCATTGGCTGCCTGTCCCCAAAGCATCCCATTTCCTGTTCCCGTGTACGTTCCTTCACTGCAACCCAAATGACCACTGTCCTTTCATCCTCTGTAAGCTGGGCTCAAAGAACCTGCTCCGCTTTCCATGAAATCCATTCACCAGGCAGAGAGTCAAGCACCAGAGTACGCCATGAGTTGGATAAAGGCAAGGATGTGTGTTTTGTTGTCAGCGTCGCATTAGCATCTAACAGAGCTCATGGGGCATGCGTGCCCCAGGAACGCCCAGGAGAAGAAGTACACGTCTGGGCTCTACCCACACACACTCAAGTAAAATGAATGACCTTATTAATTCTAGTTGTTCTTAACCTTTACTATACTCTTCAGACAATCTTCAGAAATGCAGAGGCCTATTCTGACCTTAGTCATTGTAGGAAGTTTCTTAAAGCTCTCATTCTCTCTCTCCTTTACTTTCCATATTCTGTTGGTCACTGGATATTATCGAGCATTTACCAGGTGTAAGAAAGGCCAGACTAGGTGCTGTGGATGTCTAAAGCTCATGGTTTCCCCCAACGTTACCATCCAGTTGCTCTCTTTCCTCTAAGCAAACTCATCAAACCACCCGAAGAAGTCAGTCAGCAATGTTCACACGGTTTCAATCTTTTCAGCTGCTAAAGGCAAAAATGTTTCTAAGCTATGTAATTATTTTCTTACAGAAAGAGATCATTTTCTCAATTAGAAGAAAGTTTATCGATGTGAGTGGGGAGACTATAAGATAAAGTTTACACCGAGGAAAGTTATATGTTTACCATCCTTGGTTGATGTTACCACTTTTGAGCACATCCCTGGACTGAAAAACAGAGATGTGACAATAAATCCCCAGGGCCTCATCCCCAAACTGTCCTACATAGAGTTCATCTGACCCTAATTACCATTCTGTCAAGGAGGTGGGTGGTATTAATAGATCACTGGGGTGCGAGGACCCTCCTGCAGACACATATCAAGTGGCTTCTCCACCACTAAC
This sequence comes from Anoura caudifer, assembly GCA_004027475.1. Taxonomy (NCBI): domain Eukaryota; kingdom Metazoa; phylum Chordata; class Mammalia; order Chiroptera; family Phyllostomidae; genus Anoura; species Anoura caudifer. The sequence continues at coordinate 740,327 of PVKU01000031.1, forward strand.
AGGGAAGTAACGACGCAGCCTCTTTGCAAGGGAGCCCAGGACAGTGAAATGAGGATGGATGTGAGAGCATAAAGCCTTAGTGCTGCATGATTTGCGAAAATTACTTAATCCCACTACACATCAGCCTTTTCACTCCATAAAAAGAAAAGATTAAATTGAACCACTTGAAATTGCCAAAATACAGTCATTTTTACCCACAAAAATGGCAATTTCATTTGGTTCAAACTCCTAAAATATTAAAACTTTAGAAGACTTGCTCTACATATTAAATACTATACTCGGTGCAGAGTACCTGCCTGGAGCCTGGAATAGAGAAGTGCTAAGTGCTCGCTCCCTGCAGCCTCCAAGGGTCAAGCCTCCAACCTCAGCACAATTCTCTCACTCACACACCAGCCATTCACCTGACCACACGGCTCCTCCATCCCCTTTTTAGATTTTAGAGAAGGCAAGTTGAAATGCACTTTATAACGCATAAGCTAAAATGTTAACACACTTTGAAATTTCAGAAGGCATGAAAAAACCCAACAGCATTCTAATTACCGCTGATTTTCCAGTTTAATTCAGCAGCGCAAAGGTTCCCCTTTCCACTTCCAAGCAAACGTCATATGTTTTCCATAATGAGCACCTGTATGATCAAAGGGCCCCCCCTCTCGAACCTACATGTTCCCAGTCCTGTCAACAGTAACATGATCCACCAGGAGACCCTAGGTTTTCCTTTGATTACAACTTAATATTAGTCTAGACTGATAGCCAAACATTTGTTTGAAACATTTAAAAAGAACTGGGCAATATCGATACGGTCTCCGGGGCATCCAGTAAACTGACAATTTTTAAAAAGCAGTGAAGGGGGGAAATAAAACAATATAATGAAGCTCATTCGGACTGGACAAACCCAACACCCAAATTTCTTCAGTCACTGTGTTTCTGCCATCTCCATACCCGTACCCTAAAGTCTTAAAAGGCACAAGATGTTCCAGAGAGGGACACTGTCTGTCCGGTACAGACACATTGTCATCTGTGGACTCAGCTTCCAGAGGATACTTCGATCAACGAGGGGAAAAGAGACTCTCCGGTTGAAATCAACCCAATTCGCCCTGAGGATCATTGGGGTAACGGACGCTCTGGCCGCTCAGACCCATGCAAGTAAACAGGAGGCTTGGGCGTTTGAAAACATCACAGTATTTTTTAGGCATATGTACACGAATATCCATAGTCATTCAACTGAGGCACAGACCTCACTTTTTATTTGAATTATTTTCATTCTTCTTTTAATTCTACCCTCTCTCTCGGTGACTCGTCACTCCTGGCAAGCTTCTCCGGTATAACGGTCACAGAGCCATCCAATTATTGAATAACTACCTATTCAGTGTCTGACAAGTACTCAGTACTAGATCAGAGGCCAGATAAACACTAAAGGAAGGCTTTCTAATGCTTCCTGAAAGCTTTATGCCATGTTTTAAAGAGAAATCTTCACATTTTGCAAACTCGCAATGTCCTTTACCACCTCTTGCCTAATCCTCTGTTGCCAAATCCAAGCTTGATGAAAATGCAGAAGGGTGCAAAACAGAGTATACCCAGATTCTCTGGAGCCACAAGAAGGCTCAGACACCACCGTCCCCTGGCAAAAATGAGAAGCCTGGAAACAAAAAGCTCATCGAGAACACAAAAAAATACCAGTGCAGGGAAAAAATGGGGGGAAGGGAGCACAGAATACTAAAATAACAACAGCAAACACTGCTCTAGAATGATACATACTCCAAGAAATTACAGAATTTTAGCCTTTGCACTATTATAGATGATAAAGAAAATTACTTATGAAATAAGATGTCAAAGGGGAGATAAAATAATAGACTAAAAATGTTGAAGTGGTAACAAAAAAGTTGAAGACAACAGACGGCTAAAAATTAAGAAATAAATGATCCTAATAAAAAATAAGTCAGACTTTGTCTCCTCTCTGTTTAAACCCATCTGGTGTTTTTACATTTCATTCTGATGTAGACCACATTCTTAAAGTGATCTACAAGGCCTCACTTGGTCTTAACCTTTGTGTTCTGACCTCACTCTCTTCTCACTTTTTATGCTCCAGTTACACAGGCCTCTTTCCTGTTCCTCAGCATGCCAAACATGGTCACCTCAGGGCATCCGCACATGGCGTTGACCCTGCCTGCCATGTTCTTGACCCAGATATCTGCAAGTGTTGTGTACTCACCTCTTTCAAATGCCACTTTCTCATGGACTCTTTTTCTGCAAGTTAAGATAGCCCTTCACTCCATATGCCCTTTCTCTTGTTTTCCTTATATTTACTTATTTATCTATACAATGTGATTATTTCCTCATTACTTTTGCTTATCGTCTGTGTCCTCCCACAAGAATTTAAGCCCCAAGAGAGCAGAGATATTCACGTGTGTGTTGTTTATTTCTATGCTCAGTCCCCAGCATAGTGCCTGTCACATGGTAGAAGCTCAATAAATATAAGTGTTAAATGAGTGAATGAGGAAATAAAATCATCTGTTTCCAAACTCTCTATAGGAACATTGAATTCCAGAAGATGGTAGATAAATAAGCGGAAATTTGTGATCCAGTAATTCATCCTCAGCTCATCCACGCCTGAAAGCAACAAAATGGGATTGTCAGATATGAATGATCTCGGATAACACAGCACCCGTGACCATGTTTTGCAAACTTAATAACAAAATTTTATCCAACTAAAATGTAATTCAAAAAATACATGATTCGGAATGGGGAAGCTACTTTATGAAAAGACTAATGGAGTAAACATTAACTCCCTTTTAATTATGGCTAAGGTAAAAAAAAGAACAATTAATATTGCTTTAATTAAAGTAATGAAAAAGAATCAAAATGTTATAAATCTTTAAGAAAAATTATATGATAGGGAAGGCAATAACCGCAAAGAGCTCAGTCAGTCACCCTAGAACAAAACAGGAGAAATCAAAAGGAAGGCACAAGGGCCATGAGAGTAAAATTGTGTTATGTTCCTAATTTTTCCCACTGGGAGACAGAATTTTGTTGCTCAAATCCTGTTATAAGCCATTCGTAATTAAATCCATAAACATGTGGAGACATTGACTGCAAAAATGATTTCAATTTTTCTCAGCTTTGCCAGCGCTCTCCCATGTACGCTGGACTGGGCCGTGTAGCTTGCTTCGGCCCCTGGGATCGGAGCAAACAACCGAGACTTGAAGAAATGCTTGCATGTTTCCACTTCCTCCCATTGACCTCTGTCTTGCCATGAGAACACAACCAGGAGAATATTCCAGGAGAAATGCTGAGGCTATCCAGTTCATTAACCTCAGACACGTGGGAGAACCCCACCAAGATCAGCAGGACTGACTAGCCACCCACAGCTGACTATGGCCAGATGGCCCAATCTAGCAAAGAAGAACCACTAAGCCAGTATGTCACCATGCGCAGAATAATAGACAATGGCCTTAAACTGCTATCCAAAAATAACTAATATAGGGAATTACCCTTGGAAAGCAATTCTTACTTTAGAAATTTATATTAAACACACTCATAGCTTCTTCAAGAAGAATGATAACATTTCTTATTGCAAACAATGGTGGAAGAATATTTATTATAGCATTTCTACTCTCATACTATTTATTGTAGCATTGTTTACAATATGAAAATATTTGGAAACTACATAAATGATCATTAATAGGGGAAAGGTTAAAAATCTTTTCGGCTGGAAGAAAAAGCATGTGGCAATTAAAAAGCATGACTTAGAATTCTGTACTTTATAATACCACATGTGTTACTAAGCAGCAAAAATGATATGCAAACTAATGTATACACTTTTATGCTTTATACATACCCATATTTATATATGTAGGAAAATATTTGCCAGTACACACAAATTATTAACAACTATTATAAACAGAGAGTCAGAAGCAGGGTGATAATAAGAGTGACTTCCATATTTTAAATTTATAATTGCACGTGCTGATTTTGTCCTTTAAAATACAACCTTTTTAAGTATAAGGAAGGAATTTTCAATGGAACCATACTTTACTGCACACCCAGTTAACGTTTACAGGGCACCAGGTATCAAACAGACCACCGAGGCGGCTGCATCCGCACACAACCTCTGCCTCAGCCAGTGCCTGCCCAGCGAGACTCCGCGACGGGGCCGGGCCATCACCACCACCATCTCCATAACACCGGGTTTATTAGGTGCACCCATATTGTTTATGAGTCTTAGAAAGCACGTTCATTTCTCTGTTCGTGTTAACAGCTGCTTGGAGGACTGATGGAGCATTCCTTAGAACATGCTCTGGGAGTCAGATGAAGACTTGTTAGCATAAATCATTACTCGTTACCATACACTGACACGTACTTAGAGGATAAAAATCAGAAATTGATTAAATGCACTGCCTCTTCTTTGATCTTTCTGTAGCAGCACCTGAACCAAAAGCTTCTGAGAGCAGGAGCGTGAGAGGAGAGGAGAACGCCCTCTCTTCTGGCAGCTGCAGTCTCATGACAGAGCCGGGGCTGGCCAAGAGGCAAGTCAGTTCACCGCAGTGCTGGCAGAGGGGCCAGGAAGACTAGGGGATGCAGAGCTTTGTGTGGGATGCTGGTGGAAGGAAGAGAAGACCTGGGCCAGCAAGGGGTCCTTGACCTCAGGGATGGCTGCTGGCAGCTGTGCTGCCTCTCACCTGTACCCCCCACTGCCCCAGGCTTACTTCATGGTGCACCTTTGCTCTCTCTGCCGTATTTTCATCAGTCTTCCACTCACTGCAGGGCATCCTCTGCTCTTAGTAAAGACAAAATCTGATCAGCACTGTGACTAGGCTGCATAACTGCAGAGCTGCCGGAGGAAGCAGAGGAGGGGAGGGAACGGGCCCACGGGACTGCGGTCCCAGCTGCAGTGGGAAGCACTGCCAACCCCACAGGTCCCTCTACCACTGTCAGAGCGCTTCCAAAACCTGAGACACCGCGGCTCTTGGCCGGGCACCCAAAACAAATGGGAACTTTTAACTGCTACTATTTCTCTTCCTGTTCCCAAATTCATAGATACAACAACAAATTTATCAGCTGGGAAGTGTTTCCCGCACGAGCAATCTGAGGTGAATCAGGTGGTGATGCGTGTGGGATGTGGGTCCTGTGAGCCATGATATCACTGGGACTGTGGGGTCATGACAAGGAGGGAGGACTCACGTGCTGTCTTGCCACGCTCACCCCCCGCCCTCCTCGGCTGGTGAGTAAGCCCTTTAACAAGAGCTTGAAGGGTTGCAGAGTCTGGCTAGGAAACAGAAGTCTAAAAGGGAGGCAGTAGGGATGGAGAATCTTACTGAGGACTGGCATGGGGGCTTGCGAATTTTTTTTAATTTTTTTGAAGATTTTATTTCTTTTTTAGAGAGAGGGAAGGGAGAGAGAAAGAGAGGGAGAGAAACATCAATGTGAGAGAGAAACATGGATCGGTTGCCTCTAGCACGCCCCCTTCTGGGGACCTGGCCCACAACCCAGGCATGTACCATGACTGGGAATCGAACCGGAGACTTTTTGGTTTGCAGACCAGCACTCACTCCAGAGCCACACCAGCCAGGGTGGGCCTCATGGATTTGATGATGGGTGCACCCGGGTTTGCATCATGCGACACGCAATCCTTGCTCAGCATTAACAGGTGACGTGTTATTTTTCATGGCACTGACTTCTCAGGGGCCTCAACTTCTGTACTTGAAAAATGAATTCTAGAATCACAGAGTTGGAAGCAACCTTAAGAGGCAATGAGTCCAATTGTCCTCCAGAAGTTTCTACATGATATCAGAAGTTTCTTTCAACTACTGGAAATCCATTATTCTTGTAGGAATGCAGAGGAGGCAAAGAAAGTTGAAGAATGAACTTACTCCCTGCCTCAAACACCAGCACTGATACCATACTCAGTAGGGACTGCTTCAAGCTGTCCTCAGCAGTCAGGAAGATGCTGTCAGGACCAGTGCTGTGTGTTCCACCCTGTGGGCCATGCTGCACGCAGGAGAAAGGAAAACAGTTCCAGACAGAGAGTTGGCAACAGCAGGCGGTGCTGTGCTTCTCTGCCCACGAGCTGTCGCTCTTAGATCTTCCTTTCCCCATCTGGCTGGAGCTCCTCTCTAACTTTCCAAATCCGACTGCTTTTGTATATCAGTGGGAAAAACAGGCTACCATGATAATCCTTCAGACACCCCTATGAGGCTGGACTGAGAAACAATCAGGCAAAAGAAGAAAAACACCTTTAGATCATGAAAACAAGGAAAAATAAAATATAAAATAAAAGAAAGTGGCTTATGAACCCACTTCCTTTCATCATTTCCATAAAATGATATAATTAGACAAGTGCTCAAAATTTTCTCTAATTGAGGGCTGCCACTGCTGGTTAGGGTGGAAAATAATGTGAAAGACTTCAATCCCACAGTTGACATATGTGTGTGTGTATTTTTATCAACATGCATCAAAGTGCATGCTTAGCACATGAGCATTTTACTATGTGAAAAGTGTATTTCAATAAAAAAACCAGTAGGCATGAAAAAACAATGGTCATTCATTGTGACCTCATCCGGAGTTTCAAGGTGAAGGGCAGAGTAGCCAGTAAAATGAATGGTAATGCTCCCCTCCATTGCCAGTTAACTGAGCTCAAACAGACAGGTCTTTAGAGAGAGCCCGTGTAAATCTCAATGTGAAACCATTTTATAGGACTTAGATCATGCCCACCCCTGTTTTAGGGTAGAAGATGCCGAGACCTTTCCATCACACATGCCCTAGCAACCACTTGTCCGGGCTGTCACTCAGCCTTTCCGCACCTGGCTGTCCTTTATGAGAGACGGCACAGTGTGATGTCAGAGGCACGCCGTCTGCCGGCACCACGTACTGGCTCAGTGCTGGTGAGCAACTTAGCTGACTTCTCTGTGCCTCAGTTTCTCTGTCTTTAAAATGGGTACTCTTATAGGTTGAATTATGTCTTCCAAATAGAGGTGGAAGTCCTAAGCTCCAGGGCCTGTGAAACAGGTGGAGTCTTCTCAGATGATCAGTTCGAGATGAGATGGGTCCTGGTTCAATATGACTAATTTCCTTGTAAAAACGGGAAATTTGGGCACAGAGTTGGACAGTAAGAGGGGAGGCCGTATGACCTACGGAGAGGGCCACCCACAAGTGGAGGAATGTCTCGTGCGACCAGAAGCCAGGAGAGAGTGCCAGAGGGCGATCTCCTCTCCGGCCCTCGGAAGGGAGGAACCGCACCCTGCTAGCACCTCAGTTTCAGACTTCCGGCTGCTGTGTTCTGACATGATAACTGTCTGTTGTTAAGCCACCCAGCTGGCGGCACTGTGTTGTGAGAGCCCCGAGAAACCAATGCAGGGACCAGCGACAGCAGCTTCCTCGCAGAACTGTTATGAGGATCAAGTGAGTTAATAAATGTAAAATACTCAGGACATGGCCTAGTATACGGTAAGTGGTCAAAGAACACTAGTGTTGATTCTCCTCCAGTCCTGCGCACTGGAGGGCATTCTCACGCAAATACCCTGCCAAAGGCCGGACCGACCACAGGAGCGGTTTGTGCAGAGTCTGTTTCCTTCTTTCCCTACGGGCATCCCTTGCACCCCCTTCTGTGATTGAGAGTTTTCTCAAACGTTTTCTACACCATATCTTATTCCCAAGATGGGAATATTTATAATATACATTTTCCCCACATGAGAGTGTCTCCTCTTTGCCCCGACGGCTCCTCTCTCTCACTTACACACCAATGCAGTGATTCAACCCACTCAGCTCTCTGTTCCCGAGTCAAAACTTTCTGAGAAAGGTCTAAACCATGCACGCCTGAGGCCATTCTTAATCACCAGTAGTTTAAAGTGTTAATATCCTCCACCAAAGCACAGTCTGAACAAGAATCAGTCTTAAACGCCAGAATGGGCTCTGCTACCGGAGGATTTTTACCCGTAAGCTAGGCCTTCACAGAACCCCAGAGGGCGGGGCAGGCAGCTAGGTCCCTGTGGTTCCCCGAAGGCGCCCTTCATTTCTCGGCTCTACACCTGTGCAGCCCCATCTTGCTGCTTTGTCAATCACACTGGGTAACTCAGTCAAAACACTGCGACTTGCCCTTTACTGTCAAGTTTACTGTAGAAAGAGAGAATATGTATCTGTCGCCCAGGAGAAATCCTCTTGATAGAATTCAGAATCAAAGAGTGTGATTGTGCCATGACTGTTTCAACGCCAAGGTGAGTGAACTGAATGTAAACTTCCAGAGACATCGGTCTTGACTCTGCCATCTGGCCCCCACTGCAATCCTCGTGGCTACCGATGGCCCCAACATGGCTAAGTTCTGCCAACAGTCAGGACTTCGTGAACCTTAAATAAAAATCAGTTTACAAACATCTCCGGGGACATTACGACTTACGTAAACTGAAAGTCATTCCGTAGGTGATATATCCCTCGTGGCCCCAACAGAAAACAGATGGCATGCTAAATTGGGCCATTTAAGGAGAGTTTAATTAAAGAAGTGTTTACAAAGATGTGGGGGAAGACTGGAAAGCGCAGGAATGAGGAAGCACCAGGGGCTGGTAAGTGTGCAATGCCACGCATAGCCTCAGGGGCCAGGGGAGGGAGCACCTCCCAGAACCCGGAGAGGGGGAACCATGTTGGGAAGGCTCCCTAGTAACCCAGGGGTGCAGCCAGTCCATGGCAACCCCAGAGGGAAGGAGCCAGAAGATGACTATCTTGACTTCACTCTCCTCCTTACGCTCTGATCTCCAGACAGTGTTCCCCACAGCTAATCTCAATTAGAAGCCAAAACACTAGAAATCATACTGATATAATACCCCTAACAACAGCATCCAACATGCAGAGCCAAGTGGAGAATGTGGAGAGTGGATCAAAGAGAAGGAATCTAGCTTCACATGTAACCTTGGATACACCGTGTCTGCCTGGAGCCTGCATTTTTCCATGTTTGGATCCCAGTAGACAACCCAGTGATGACACGCAGTCAGTAAGTTCTTACTGAGTGGTAATTAGTCTATAAAATAATATACTTAAGATAGATGAGCTCCAGCTCTGGCTGGTGTGGCTCAGTGGGTTGAGTGCTGGCCTGCAGCAGAGGAGTGCTGGTTCGATTCCCCGTCAGGTCACATGCCTGGGTTGCAGGCCAAGTTCCCAGAAACGGGCACGTGAGAGGCAACCACACATTGATGTTTCTCTCCCTCTCTTTCTCCCTCCCTTCACCTCTCTGTAAAAGTAAGTAAATCAAATCTTTAAAAAAGAAAAGACAGATGAGCTCCATAGCACCCTCCAATGCTAACATTCTGATTACTAAATTGTTCGTTGTCCTCAAATATTATTCAAAAATTGTAGCCTGACTATAATGAAGAGGTCACCATTCCTAAAGATAAAGTTCATACCCCTATCTTTAACTCTATATTCTGTTATCTCTCCCATGTAATAGTACACAAATGACTTGTGCAAGCATTACTCAATGAGATGTATAAAGAAAAGAAAAAGCAAAATATTCAAGTGGAGACACTAATGCGTGGTGGTGAAGGAAGAAAATCACTTGACTGCAAATGTAGGCACAGTAAGGATATCTGAAGCGTATACAAGAATAACTGAGGTACCGTGATAACGAGGCGGGGCGTGTTTCTGGACATACTCCGACGATTTCAGTGCTTCGTTTCAGTAACTGTTTAGACTGCTGTTCTTAGTACTCAAACTAGTACTCAAACTGTTAGTAAAAATTAAGCCTGGAAGAGCCCTGTTTTTCCTTCCAGGTATTTATTTCAACCAACTCATTTTGCAATCAACTCTCCACCCCATAAATCTCAGGTGGTGCTAATTTATCCCCGAGAACTTATCCTGGGGGAATATGTTTCTGAATTACCTTCTGTGATATTCTTTTCTCCTGAGTCCCATCCACCTGCTTTCTTGCATTGTTTTATACTTGAGTGTGTATTAAAAAAAAAATCTTCCTTAAAACTCCTTCAGTGACATCTCCAACTACTGTTCTGCTTTTGTGTTTCTCTCTCCTACTCATCATTCCATTTGCTTCCTTATTCTTTATAGAAACTTACTGCAACTTTTCAGGGCAGCACCTCATAGCATAAAGGGTCATAGTATTAACTGGTAAAACTGTCAGAATTTAACAAAGTTCTTCTGACATTTTCTCCCCCTGAGCACCCTTCCCTCCCTCGCCGTTTAAACGCTTTCCCTGATGCAGAAACGAAGTTCCCAGAAACCTAGCCTGACTTGGTCTGGCCCTCCTGCTGTTTCGGCTGCACAGCTGGGGCGAGGTTCCGGCACTCAGGTTTGCAGTTAAGTGATTCCACCTCACTCCTGTGCCGGGTAATGAACAGCATGCAAGACCCGCATTTCACTTACTTTTTATAATTTGAAAAGAATAACATCCCTGACATTCCTTCCACGAAACACTTGGTTTAGAAAAGACACGAAGAGGATGTTCTAATCTGAGTGAACGTGCCAGCAGCTCCAAGATGAGAGCTGATAAACTGTCCCCTGAAATCATTAAAAATGCTGTTAAAAAGCACGTTTGACATCTTAATAGGAAAATGACAAAATAAAATGCCAGCATTCCTGCTCCCCTACCTACGGCTCTATCAGACACCCTCTAACGAGGGCCACTAGCACCTGCTGTGAGGCATTGCCTCACGTGCTGCAAAAATAACTCCTCAAAACAATCTAAAGAAAGTCAGAAGTGTGTGTCAGCCATCTGTCTGCTTTAATTGGTTTTTCATCAGAATCCTGCCATTTCTTGATATATATTCCAGTTTTGTCTCTCTGTTTCCTTAAAACGACTTTGGGTACCTGGGGAGGGCTGCCCACCTGAACGTGCATAGTAGCTTCTACAGCAAGGCACCCCCCACCAGGTCCAAAGTGAACGCCCTTCTCGTGTGCACGGGTGGAGTCCCCATGTGCAGCCTCACACACTTTGTGCTTTCCCAGAGTTCTGTGGAAGACCCGGGGAGGGTCAGGTTCAACCAGCACATGCTGAGCTCTGGCCGCGAGTCCAGCCCTACGCGTGGCAGTTCCGTGGCTGCCACCAGCCGCCCCATGAATGGAAAGGAGAAGTTGAGCGGCAGAGGTCTGAGCCGGGGCAGCCAGGGGAGCTTCAGCAGCAGCTCGCAAGAGGCACCACATAGATGTGCAAATGCAAGGTCTATTTTCCACATCTGCTGCTGGCCTTCAAACCTCTCCCTGCCTTGGAGTGCAAAAGATCAAAAGACACTCTAGTTCAAAAGATACCTGGAAAATGAAAAGAGATGCAAAAGAAAGGATGGAGTGAAAGTAGAAACTTAAAACTATCCACGTTCAGTGAAAGGTCCCTAAAGAAAAACCATACCACATGCGGCAAGAATAGTGCAAAACACTGCAAGGATTCACACCAGCAAGAAGTAGGTCCTTAGCCACACTGTTGAAGGAGGTGTTATCGCCAGTTTCTTAGTGAAGAGGGATCAGAAACTGACATATCAACCCACTGTGCTTCCTTTGCCGTCTGTCACATGGAGGTACACAAAATATTCACAGTTCCCTTGAAAGAGGACAATTCTAATGTTCTCGGTAAGTCCTTAATGGTCTTCATGAAATGCATTTTGAAACAATCCTCTAGTATTGTTATGTACAGATACTTGGTGTTGGGGGGTCTTACCTGAATCTTATCTGAGCAGAAGGCACGACATCAAGTGTGCAGCACGAATCCATCCCGGTCAGCAGCCTGCAAACTGTCCAGGCACGCTACACCTTCTGCTGCTGTGGTCCAGGAAATCCAGGGCACAGCCAGGCCGCTTTGTCTGGACAGCATCTTCTCTCTAGTTCCTAAGGGAGGACACATCGGCACATCTGTAATTGCACGGTCACCTCACCATACAATAGCCTCCCTGTCCCCTGGCTCAGACACTGTGGTAAAAGGGGACAAGGCAGAAGGGAGAGAAAGAGGGAGGGAAAGCAGGAGGGCCCCAGGGTGCGCAGCCTGGTCTGTGAGCACCAGCTGAAGATGGTGAGAGCGATTCATTTATGAAAAAGGAGTGAGAGGCACCTTATGGTGTCAGTATTCGAATGTAAAGCAAAGGTGTTTAAGTGACACTGGGGGTTTGGGGGGTCCTTCATGTAGATCCCAAACCTGAGTCTGTGATGCTCTGAGAGAGACTTCAGGCTGGCTAGGAAAACAGAATTCGCCCTTATGAAAGAACATACAGGGGCAGGCAAAAATAGGTTTACAGTTGTGAGTACGTGAAACACAGAGCTCATAAAGCTATTGTACTAACCATAACCTGCATGTCTTTTTCCACTTGAACAACTGTAAACCCACTTTTGCCCACCCCTGCACGTTACATTTTAAAGTATCTTATCAAAGTCCACAAACTAATTGTATTCATTGGTATGAGCAGAAAAATAGCCGGGTAGACAACAGATGGATTTTGATTTGAAGATCGGTGACAGAGAAGAGCTGGACAGACCTGGGTTCAAAACTGGACTCTGCCGCTTTTCAACTGTAAGGCAGTGGACAGGTTACCTATCACCTGTAAACACCCATATCTACCTTCCCGGGAGGCTGAAAGCTGATAAGGAATATTTGTGACTGCCCAGAGCACCGTGCCTGGACACGGTAGTTCAATACCTATTTACACTTTCCTTTTAAGCCCGGAAATCCTTGAAAAACCATTGACCAAGGAACGGCCAGGGGTTTCTGTTTCTGAAACTTCACTCATGACTCACTGCGCTCTCCAGAGGTGCTGGCTATGGGACTCCGGGGACCAAAGAGAAATGAGGGAAGAACAACAGATGTGGCCCGTGTCACCAGCTTAGGTTACAAACAGGGTTAGCCTGACCCAGTGTAATGATACTCGCAGGAAATCCAGTAAGACAAGACTCCCCCTGGAGAATTCTCCCCAGCCCTGTCCCAAATTGTACAAAGATTTCAAAAGGGGTCGGTCCACTTTCCAAATGCCCAGCCAAGAGAGACACCAGGACACCCGATCAGACCGCTGGCCCGTCTTATCACTAGCCCCGCCGACCAGAGGGGGAGCATCTAAGGCTGTCATGGTTCCCGAGCTGCCAAACCCTGTGCAGCGTGCAAGGCTCCCACACCTAGAGCCCAGGCCACAGTTCCCTTTCACAGGCGAACGCAGGCCAGTGTTTCTCAGAGCGCAGCACCCCTCCCTGCGTGCGGGCGTGAGTCCCTCCCTCAACCAGTGGGACCCTGGGCCACCTTCTACCTTGAAAATCAAGGAGTAGAGCAACAATCAACAAACCACAGGCCCTGCTGTCCGCTTCCACACGACCGTGGGCCAAATACGATTTTTACATTTCTACATGGCTAAACTTAGCACGTCAAAAGAAGAGTATTTCATGACACAGGAAAGTTAAATGAATCGCAAGCTTCAGTGTCTATAAATAGAGTCTTCCTGGAGCACAACCAGGCTCACTTCCTGAAGTATTGTTTCCAGCTCCTTTGATGTTATAACCTCAGAGTTGCTTCTTGAGTTTAGGAACGGAGACCATTTGGCTGGCAAGTCCCAAATATTTACCGTCGGTCTCTTCACAGGTAACGCTAGCTGTCTCTAGATGAGAGACCCAGTCCCTTCCCTCCCAACGGCCCCTAAGCCCCTCGTCCAAACTCGTCTACCGCCCCTTTCTGAGAGGCCAGCAAACCCAGGGGAGACCAGGGCTTCGGTAGGCAGAAACGGGGCAAAAGGAGAGGCATGTTCTGTGCCCGAGGCACACTGCCGGCCCAGCTCACGCGCGCCTGCCTAAGGGGGGGGGGGGGAGGTGCCAGGGCAGACCACGGCAGTGCTCCAAGGGGACTGGCAGGCCCGGGCGACCCAAAGAGCAGATCAGAGATTCTACAAAAGGAAAGGAAAGGGAAAGGGAAAGGGAAAAGGAAAGGAAAGAAAAGAAAAGAAGAAAAGGTTTCCTTTCATATTAGCACCCTGCCACATCTCAAATCCAAACCAAATAGCATGTCCATCAATGATACAATGCTAGAAAGGGCTCCGAGCCCACCCAAAAGGAAAAGTTGGGCTGGCCGGCAGGAGAACCCTTGAAGATCCTTTAATTCAACAGCATTCAAAGTAGGAAAATAAAGGCTAAGAGAAAAACACATTACTTATAAAGTGTGTCACTGAGTCCCCCTACCGAGGCCTCGTTCGCTGAATCTCAGCTGATGTCAACAGGACTCATTCATTTCCTCCGCAAATATATCTGCAGAGCTACTGAGTGTCCGATGCTTTTCCAGACTGGACCGTTGTGAGCAGGTATCCCGACAGATTAAGAAGAAAGAAAAAAGAAATCACTGTCCTCGAAGCTTACATTCAAACTGAGGAACACGGGCATTTTATTTAAATATATATATATATATATATATATATGAAATAAAGTGTGTGAAATGATGATCAGTGCTCAGAGAGACAAAAAGCAGGGAAGGGAAAGAGAAGGGAGAGGAGCGCGTCCAGCGTGAGAGGAGGCCGCCGCCTCCCTGCGAGGGAGCCTCAGAGTAAGGACGCGAGGGAGGTGAGGGAGGTGAGGGAAGTGCGCCCAGTGAGCGTGCCGAAGAAGAGCATTCCGGACGGAGGCAAGAGCCAGGGCAAGGACCAGGGCGGGAGCTGGCCTGGCGGGATCAGCGCGTGGAAATGCAGGTCCTGTTCTCTGAGCGGCCAGGAGGCAATGTGGCTGGCAGAGTCCGGGAGGAACAGAGGCCCTGCGTGGATGGCCCCGCAGAGGGGCAATGGGCCAGGTGGGAGGGTAGAGAGGGTGGGTCGTGTGGAGTCTTTCACGTCACTGTAAGGGCTCTGGCTCCTACTCCCAGGGAACTGTGACACCACTGGAGGATTCTGAACAAAAAAAAAAGTTACACGGTCTGAATTCTGTGTCATAGGATTTCTCCCAACTATAAGACAACCAAGAGCAAAAAGGAAAAAAAGTGAAAGAAAAAAAACACTCTCCATTAGAAGAACACTGACATCATTTAGACAAGACATGAATCTCACTTAGAACAGAAGTAGAGCAAAGGAGGTGACACGAAGTTGGTGAATTGTGGACACATTTTAAAGGGAGAGAGCCAAGAGAATTTGATAATGCAGCGTGAGTGAGTGGGAGCAGTCTAAGATGGCTCTAGGATTCTTGCCTGCATGCACAACTCGACGAACAGGATTCCCAGGTGATGGGGTGGAGAAGACTTCAGAAAAACAGGTTAGGAGGAAGATGAAGAGGCTGATTTGGGACATATTGAGCTCAAAATGCCTGTTAGACACCAAAGAGGGAATGTCAGACATGCATCCATATGTACACACCTAGGGTTCAGGAAAGAGGCCAGCACGGAGGCCGGGAGCTGAGGGGTCACCCACATGGAGATGACGTGAAATCCATGACACCAGAGAGGTTACCAAGGGACTGAGCGCAGACAGCAGAGAGGAGAGGCCACACGTCCATGCCCCTGGTTCTGCCACAGAACCTGGTGCAACTTTAAGCCGCAGCCGCACCTTACCCATGCAGCTGTACCGCACACACCCCGCAGCCTCAAGGAGCTGGGAAATTCTTGAAACAAGGAAAGGATTACAGCACTTGAAGGTGTCTGAGAGTGTACTGACTGTAACTCACAGAGGAATCTCCGGGGAAATCACCCAAGACTTGCTGGAATCTTAAACCCAGTTGTTCAATGTAGCGATCGCCTTGGTAGCCCGTGGGTGATTAACAGTGGGCAGGAGCCTGAGAGAGGCACATACCATGACGCTGGCTGGAAGTGACCGAGAAACATGAGTCATACACAGGTTGAACAGTGGTGGGGTGATGAAGACTAACATCTGGACTGTGAGCCCATCTCCCTTCCCGAGAAACGACTCTCCCATCCTGTCTCTGAGGGGCCGGCCTGAGTCAGGAGCCCGTGAGCGCTTCTTCAAACTACTGTTCTGTCCCACACGCATTTGGAAGAAGGACGGAGGGCCCAGTGGGGAAAGGCGCGAGGGGCAATGCTCAGCCTCTGCTGCAGCATCCAAGCAGCTCTGCTCCAGCCTGCAGTGTGCAGACTCTGCTCCGGCGGGAGGTGGTTGGGGACCACTGACTGCTATGGGAGTGTGGGCCTTGGATAGGACGCCATGCGATTTAGTTTCCAACCTGGCCCACGTCTGAGGGGCGCTGTTACAACAGGCACCAGCCGAGACGGTCTCAGGCGAAGAGGAATGTGTGGTCTCGCCTACCAACACCCACGCTCTTCCACTCCATTCCCACCCCAGGCAGCTGACAAAAGAATTTCTCCCAACCCCATAAAACACTCCCTCAGATGGCTTCTTGTAACTATGATTTTCTCTGTCTTAGAACATTTCCAGAAACATTTTAGCACTTCTTATAGATTTGAGATCCCATGAAACTTACTGACTGGGCTATTCCCTAATCGCTGGCTATCACTGAGCAGGCATGGCTGTATCCCAGGAGCCTGGGACATTGATTCACAGGAAATAGTCAGCAGAGCTGCATGCGTGGTTAAATGTGTTCACTCATTTAGTCCGCACAAAACCAGCAAGGAGCGAGCCCCCCTTGTCTGGTGGATTCACCGATGCCCAGAGAGGTTAGGGAACCTGCCTAAATTCAGCTAGTGGGCAGCCGCACCAGGATTTTATGTTTTAGCTGCCTGGCTTCTAACTCTCCCTGTGTTTACTGGAGAGAGATGACGAAAGATTCGTAAAAGGTGTGAAGGGAGTTCATGCCCCACAGGATGGCTGAGCCCAGGATTCCTCCTCTGTCCTAGTCCCTAAACTTATCATTCCAACATACAACCAGATGAAGAAAACGTCAGTGAAATTCTGCATGTGACCCCCTACCCCCCCCCCGAAAGGCAGGAAACCCTATCAAAGGTTCTTACAGTGACTTAAAACATTCGCTGAGGAATATCTCAGATGGCACTGTAGGCCGATAGCTCTGCAAAACCACAGCCCACAGTCATTAATAACTTTTTTAACAGCGAATAGTTTGTTCCCTAATTGAGGACTTATCTCTCCCCACTGCAGGTTTTATACTTAGTCCAAGGTCTCATCACCAGCTGGTATTTGCCAGGACTACCCCAACCTGGCTGGGCCTCAGAGCCACCTGGGAGCTCTGGATAAAATATTGGTGCCCAGCTTCTCCCCAGAACAACTGGTTCTGGAGGTCTTGGGCTGGGCCAGGAAATCAATACTTTCCGAAGGCTCCCGAAGTGATTCTGATGCAGTCGGTCCCAACACTCAGCTCTGGGAATCAGTAAATACCGTGAGGGAGGAGGTTGGTATGAAAAAAAAAAAAAAAAACACAAGCAAATCTGTTGCCTTTTCTGCCAAGCTGCAACGTTCTCCAAGTTTCTTCTTCTTGCTATCGAAGCAAGACAGCCAAGCCAGCCCCCAAACTTTCCGCAGCGCTCCCAAAGCCTAGTGGCGTTCAAACCTTCGCCCAGCTGGATACACACTGGTAAGCCAAGCGGGTTCCGCTGCGAACTTAAGCAGAAACGCATCCCACTGCCGCCTATTCGCAAAGCCCACAGGCAGTTTTCCACTCAGCAGCTTGGGTTTCGGACATCCTTCTCAGTCCTCAATGGCATGCACAGTTCACATTCTAGTCTCTACGTATGTTTAAAAGAGTATCTTTTGTAGAGTTAAGTAACAGATGATAAAAGTATTTTTGAAGTTTAAATCTGTAATTTGTCCACCAGCTCTGGAAGAAGTTCAAAGATTACGAAGGCGTGGGATTCGCACATGAAACAGTGTTTCCAGTGCAGGGAACAGGCTCCCGATTCTGATCAAAGTGCAACGTCATCGTTGTCTCTGTCTGTCTGTCTGTCTGCCTGCACACCGAAATCACGTGGGGAGCTTTAATGATTCCAATGCCTGGGCTGCCCCCTCAAATATTCTCATTTACTTGTCCTGGAGCATGGCCTGGGCCTTGGGATTTTTGAAAAGTTCCCCCATGGCAGAGAAGTGCAGTTAAGATTGAGAACCACGCTTTATCCACTGTGCGGGGGAAGGATGAGTATGAATGAGGGTTTGGACAAGTGCCTGATGTCCTAGCAGCTGTCAGATGACAGGGCCTTGTGCTCCATCACAGACTCAGCTCAGGAATCTGACTCTCCAGTCTAAGGAGCAGGCCTCTGAGTTTCCCTCTCACTGAGCAGGGATCCTCTCCTTTCCCCAGCTCCCATGGCTGGGCCAGTGGAGGGAAGACGGTGGTCCAGTCCTCCTGCTCTCTGCCCCACAGCCCCCCTGTCCCACACTGGATTCTGCTGTTGTGAAAGTGGGAGTGGAAGAAGAGGAGGTGTAGAGTGAGGAGGAGGGAGGGGCTAGCACAGTTCTGATGAGGCCGGGACGTGTCCTAGCACTTTGGGGCCCCGCAGATAGTTAAAATCAAGTCCCTACTGAGTCAGCAGGTGCTGAGCGGCCTCTTTCCTGAACGAGGCTCCTCTTATGACTCTCAGAGGCCTGCATGTGGGGACACCTGCCCCGTGACATGCCCCTGGTTTTGAACCGCCTCCACGGTTACTTTGTCCCCTGCAGTCACACCGACCTCTTCCGTTGGAGGTTTCCTCACCCCCACGGAGGTCTGGAGATGAAATCTGTCCCCTCCAGCCCGCAGCAGGACGGAGAAACCCCCTGCAGTGTGCAGTGGGGAGAGATAAGTCCTCAATTAGGTAAGAAATTACTAGCTGTTAGAAGGAAGTGTTCGTGACTGTGGGCCGCGTTTTTGCAGAGCCAGCTGCCTGTGGTACCACCTGATTCAGATCAACGGCCTTCAGAAGTTAGAGCCTCCCTTTGGGAGAGCAGTTTGACCACATCCATAAAAAGTGTGCATGCACATAAAATCTGACCCTCCATTTCACATCTGGTGTTCATTCTGCAGGAACAACTAAGTCTGTGCACACACTTACCCACACGAGACATTCCCTTTGCATTATCTGCAATGTGAAAACTGAAAACCGCCTGAATGTCTCCTGTGAGTATGGTGGCTAATTAATTCATGATCGTTCACATCACAGGTCATTATGCAGGATAAGCATGCATGGCAAGAATCCACTATTGTAGGAAAACACATATGGACACGAACCTACACATGCCCACAGAGTCACCACACTCTATCAGCGGGGGTCTCTGAGGAAGGAGCGTGAGCAGAAGAAGAAGGTAAAGGGGAGAATTTAAGGGTCGCTCAGCTCTCTGTGTAAAGATTTAACTTTTTGCACTAGTAATGCACTTGTGCATGCCCTAGGTGATTTTAAAGGGGGAAAAAAAAGAAGAAATATAATTGACACGCAAATCTTTGGTAGCACTTCCCACTTTTAACAAAAATGAACTTACATCCTCAGTCTCGCTGCTCTTCCAGCCTCTCTAAATCCCTGACCTTCCCCACTCATCGAATGAGAATCCATCTTAACCTCCTGCTTTCCCAGAGTCTTGCAAGCACTGAGCCAGGCTGGGGTGCCTCCTGGGGAGAACCGGCACTCCCTCTTGGGGCAGGTGCTGGCCTCGGTGCCCAGCCCTTGGTGTCAGCTGCATCAGTGACGCCAGTGGTCTCCCCCCAGGCAGCTGGAGCTCTGTGAGCTCCGTGAATAGCAGCAAACCGAATGCCTAACAGACTTCGTCAGGCATGGATGGAGTGCAGGCCGTCAGCACAGCACTCATCAGACCCCAAAGTGAAGGGCTGTCTCTCGCAGGGCTGAGGCTGCTCTCTCTAAATGGGTCAGACAGGTTTGTCCTGACTTGGTACAAACAAACAGTGCCCTCTTCTGCCCAGCAGCGGAACTTCTCCACAAAGCAACCGCTCGGTGGAGTATCTGGAGCTTCCATTTGGTCAGGATGCGTCTTGCAAAACGGGCCAAGGTGGCTGAAAAATAAGAGTTAGGAGCCAGCGCGCCATTGGCAGGGAAGCCGCCGCTCTGCCTCTGCCCTGCATCCACGTCCCAACTTTACAAGTGTCCTATTTTAACCACAGAAACCATGATAGGAAGATTTCAATAACAGCGTGAGCCGATCTATTAAACTGCTAAAGAGCTTCAGTTTCACCTTCCAGTGAGGAAGAGGAAATACTATCCATGGCATGGCATGGCATGGAGCATCAGCTCAACTTTTTCTGAAAAACAATCTAGCAAAACATTTCAGTTTTTAAAAATCTCTTACGACAAATTAGTCCAGGAATTTTACATCTGGGAAACTTTCCATTGGAACAAATAAAATGAAGTAATTTACAGAAAGATGTTCAGAGCAGTATCACTCTCATTATTGTATAGTGCAAAACTGGAAAAACTCACTCACGAGTGGCAAAGAGCAAAGACACAGTTCTGACACACCGCAGAGTGTCCCCATGCTTTGCCATAGAGCCACTAAGACTTGTCGTTTCGGGGACACACAGAATGCACGTGCTGCGTGTGTGACACAGCGGGGCACTCGGAACCCTAGAGGACGTTCACGCTCTGACTCCGGTGCAAGCACGCACGCGACGGCGAAGACCGCTTGCGTATTCGCTCCTCTGCAGAAGCAACTGAGTGCGAGGCAATAAAGGAGGCAGGCAGTACAGGGAAAGAAAGCAAGGCAGGAAAACATTGCTGACCATGGCTTCACGCTTCGGTCCTTACTGCCTCATCTTAAAGCGCCCTCTTCTGCTTTGGAAGCCAAGGAAATCTATTTTGCCACATTGTTTGTTAGTAGAGAGCACTCACTGGTTAACAAATGAGAAAGCAGAGGAGCCTTAGAAAGTTATGCCAGATCTCCTTTCTCATCTGCTAAACACACAGCTTCACACGCTGGGGCCCATGCAGAAATAAGCTTAAGAAAACTTGAGGTCCCTATGTTGGTATTTATAATCCCTAATCTAAGGCTAAAAATCAAGTTTACCCAGAAGGGTCTGTAATATGAAAATCAATCCAAAAATGCCAGAGAGTTGCGTGAAGCTCCTGATAAGGCTGAAATGTGACAGCTTGCTGGAAGCATCCCATATTGAAAGTGCCGGCAAATATGGTGAGCTCACGCAGTTCTCATTACTAAGCTCACGATACGTTCTCAGTCCGGCCTGCGGGGATCTGCAGCATGGGCTCCAGATGTCTGGCCCAACTGCGTGAGGAGGGGATAATCTCACACTCCTGGGCCTCCGGGGCCAATTACTCCGCAGAAGTCTGGGCAAGGCCAGGGGGTCTTCATTGTAACGGTGCAGCTGCCCATGTCGCACTTGGCTAAATACTACTGCAGCAGACAGTAGGGCTCCGAAATTAACCTCCTTGAAAAGTCCTAAGCCTCCTTACAGCTGGGATTCCAGACACTACGTCAGAGAACACAGCATCCAACAAATTTGTAAAATCCCCAATTACCAAAACCCTGCTCTGGACCCCGCTGTCTCTCTCATAGACTCTGTTACTGGCCTCCTCACGGGTCTCCCTGCGGCGGCAACACAGCTGTCAGACGGGCCTTCTTGAAGCCCAAGTCAGATCATGTTACCCCTCTGCTCAGCTTCCTCTCAATTACTGACCTTGACCTACAAGGCTCCATATAACTTCTGTTCTAACCACCTTCCTAATCTGACTGCCTTTTCCTTCTCCTCTCCACTCCGGCCACGGTAGCCCCCT
Organism: Anoura caudifer; assembly: GCA_004027475.1. Classification (NCBI taxonomy): domain Eukaryota; kingdom Metazoa; phylum Chordata; class Mammalia; order Chiroptera; family Phyllostomidae; genus Anoura; species Anoura caudifer. The sequence continues at coordinate 761,883 of PVKU01000031.1, forward strand.
AAGCTTTAGGGCCTTGGCACTTTCTGATCCCTCGGACTGAAATGCTCTTCCATCAAATCCACTCCTGTTTACATTTGCATTTCGTTGCCACCTTAAAGAGAGGCTCTCCTTGATCCCCAGACCCCACCATCCTTTCTCCTCTATTTTCCCTTTTTGCACTCACTGCATGACACATGGCACACTGGTGTCCTTGTGAGGGCAGTGGCTTCAGCGGTCGTCTGCATTATTCGGTCTCAGCAGCCAGAGCAGCGTGCATCATATCTAAGGTGCTCAGTAAACACCAGGTGGACGAATACAGGTAGGAATTTCACACATGGGGCCCATAGGAAATGAAACACATGTAGAATCCACAGGGGTATATTTGGACAGTTCAAGATTATATATGAAGGGGAAAGTCTGCCCTCCCTGGTCTGCAACATTCCTACATGTCCAGTTTTTATACTGGGCAGAAAGAAAGAAAAATAAATAATCACTATTTAAATGGAAAACCTTGTCCAGGCCCAATATTGATGCAAAAGTATAAGCTCCTGTATTTCTTTCCATAAATACATTCTCTAGAAAAATGAGGGCAATTTAATATAAAACATCTCAATCTTAATTTTTCAAATTCAAAATTTGGAATAAAATTGCTTGTAGCTATTAGGGAAGAAACTAGCCACTGCTTTTTTTCAGCTGCAATCCCTCTCCACAGACCACCGACTCCACCCCTCTTACTGGTCTAGGTGAATCATTGTCGGACTTCTGTACAATTCAATTTTCTATCTGTTCTGGTTGTTTTTTTTTATTCTAAATTTTTGTTGTCCTTAATTCTCATTGTGAGAGGAGGCATAGTGTGTCCACCTATGCCTCCATCTTGGCTGGAAGTCCAAAGTATATTCTTGAGTACATATACTAAAAACCACGATTCAAACTCTAAGATAGTTTATCTCCAGTGCTTTTTCCCCAGACACTACAGAGCAATGGAAAGACTGGTTGATTCTTAAGTCAGGGGTGTCAAACTCATTTTTACCGGTGGCCACATCAGCCTCGCAGTTGCCTTCAAAGGGCCTAATGTAATTTTAGGACTGTATAAATGTAACTACTACTTAACTGATATGGAATTGAAGTTACTTTCGGGCCTGTAAAGGCAACCTCGAGGCTGATGTGGCCCCCGCTGAAAATGAGTTTGACACCCCTGTCTGAAGTCCTTCAGGGATAGGGAAAAATTGAACCATAGCATCTACACAGAAAACAACAAAATACATATATTTTAATTCTGTATAGTGAGGAACATGCATCCAACTGATCCCAAAGCAAGTCATTTGGAACCAAATGTAGAAGAAAGGGTACTAAATTCATCTCTGATCCTTCGTGAGAGGCTCTGGCCTGATCCTAACCACCTAATGCTATAAAGATGTAGCTCTGGGGAAGCATTAGAAGCTTGGGTTCAATGAGAAGTTCATGAAAATAGGCCATAACAGGTAATAGACCACAAAGTCTATTATCCATGAAGTCAAAGGCTCTGTAAATATCAATAAATGCTGCAACCCTCTATCTCTCCTGTTAGCTTTCTCCACAGAGTCTTAAAATGCAGAGCAATGATCAATAGTGAAATACTGTGACTAAAACTTTGCACTCTCCTCCTGCAAACTACCAGGCTAAAAAGCAATTTCTCAAGGAGGAAAAATGCCATAGATTGTAGGTTGGAAACACAGAAATTAATGAATCAATAATCTGGGAAAGTGCTTTAAAACTTTGTGATAAATTGCACAGATTCTATCCAGATTCTACCCATACACATCGGTAAGAATCAGAAAACGCCCATCGGATATACAGTGGCGTGAACTCTTCAATGGTTGTGTTACTGAGTTTCAGTGTTTTTTAACCAGCTGTTCCACATGAGAGCACATTACCAGGAGATACGTGAGAAGGTCTGACTCATAAGTTTGGGGCAGTTGCTGTTGGCTTACTGCATTTTGAAATGAGGACTTCTCTGGTAACTGTCAAAATCTGCGTTCATGTCTTCATTATTATATCCAAATAATTGTGCCTTTGACCCGAACGTTGCCCTTGTTACTATCTCTATTACCAGGACCTTCAATAGGTTTTATTTTATGGAGGGTTTGAAGAAGCAGTAACACATTTACGATAGTATCTGTATTTTGTAAGCTACCTGGTGCCCTCTGTATTCCACCTGGCATCTACCTCTGGAACCCAGCATTTTCACCTAGTTGTCTTTTCAAACAAGGAATTATAAAGGCAATGCCTATGCTTGTTTAAAACACAGGGGAGGAGGAGGGGGAAGGGGGAGGGGAGAGGAAGCAGCAGCAGCTTTCATTTTTCAACAGTCCCCTGAGAGGAGATGAAAGGTGTGACCCTGTGTGTGTGTGTGTTTTACTCGAATGCACACACTTCTCAGAAACAAACTAACTAATGAAATTTGACTACCCCATTTGACCCCACTCTTTCCAATTACACAAATGAATTAGTCAAGCTAATAAACACAGGATAGCTCTAGAACAGCTATGTCAAAGACTAAAGTGAAGGGGAAAGACTATTTTTGTGGGGATGACAGCCAACCAATGGAGCCACACTGGCCATATGTTTACGGAGCTCAAAATATTCACCCTGAAATCGCTAGTGGGTAGGAGAGGCTAACTGACATGGTACGCCATCCCAGAGCATGCTCTGAGTCAGAACTGTAGTCTGAGGCCCTGTAACAAAATGAGGAACAGGGTATTTTGACAGGAGGAGCTTCCTCAAACTATGCACTGCAGTAACAGGAGACTCCCGCCTCCCAGCGATCTGGGTGCTGCTCCGCCTGTCAATCACCACCGTACAACTGGTGGCTTTTCTCCACGTGTTCTCACCTCTCTCCTTCTCTCAGCTCTCTTCTTTCCCCTCAGTTTCCTGTCTTTGTGTTCTCTTCCCCCTCTGTCTTACCATGGACCCTGTCACCCAGGCCTCAAACCATTTTTTAGTATTTCACTATTAACTTATTCTGGACTGGCCAGATCAATCATTTTCAATCTTTTATTTTTTTTTAATCCTCACCTGAGGACATTTTTTTTTTTCATTACTTTTAGAGGGGACCAAACCTGCAACCTAGTACGTGCCCTGACCAGGAATCAAACCTGCAACCTTTTGGTTTACAGGACAACACCCCAGCCAGCTGAGCCACACCTGCCAGGGCTTCAGTCCTTTTCTACCCAGAGTGCGTGGGGGGTGTAGCAGGACTCTGATCAGCACTGGAGGCCTGCTTGAATCGGCACTGACTTTAGGAGCTAGAGAAGGGCATGTGAGATCCCTCCAGGAACAGGAAAACTCTACGGGTTGACAAGTCCCTTTAATGCTTCCAGGCAAAGTCTGAAGAGCACGTTTCCCAACATCCCTTCCCCACATGTGGGGCATCTCTGCCCTAGAGACTGCTCCCCAAAGTGGCGGTCCGCAAGCCGGCACCGCTGGCACCGCCTGACAGGTTGTCGGAAACCCAGGGTCTCAGGCCTTCACCCCAGACCCACCGAATCAAAGTCTGCATTTCAACCAGATCCTCACATTCAATGCTGAGAAGCCTTGCTCCGCGGTGACAGGAAAACAGGAGAGCACAGCACACCCGAAGGTGCAGATGCCATTCGGCTTTCAGCGGAAACGTAGGCAATGGAATAGTATGATCTTTGGGGTAGAACAGATGGGTTTTTGGTTTCTAACATTTAATAACTGAGTCTTCAACAAATTATTTAACCTTCTGGAGCCTCGATTAACTCGGGTGCAAAATGGAAATAATAATACCTACCTATCTTGCAGAGATGATTCACATAGAATTCTTAGCACAGTGCCACACATAGAGTAGGGGTGGAATAAATGAATTTTCTAATTTAATTGTTAATATGATTATTAATGCTATTATTATTGCCATCATTTAATTTCACATAGCTTCGTTATTAAAAATTATTCAGATCGAGTTACGCAGACATGCTTCCCATCTTCCCACAGCTTTCTACACAAAATGGGCAATGACTCTCTGGGCAATTGCTCAAAAAAGGCAATGCTGACCAGATAACACATTCATTCACTCTGGTCTGTTTGTGCTCAGATTGTAGTGAGCATGCGGGAGGGTTTACTAGTCTGACACACTGATGAAATAACACTATCTGAGTCATAAACTGCGGAATCAGGGAGCCACTAAAACACGATAAGATTAAAACTTCCCCAGGGAAAAAAATGCATCAAAGAAACATCAAAAATCCAGTGACACGGAGGCTTTACCTTCTTAGATAAACTTTTTTAAATCACAGTGTCAACAAGAATCTTTAATGGAATTTTTAATGATCTAATGTAATCTGAACTGAGTACAATAAATAGAAATTCCTTATAAGCTCAAGGCAAACATTGAATTAAATATACCAAACATAAATGGCATACTTTCTAATCCAGCACCCAAAGCAAAATGTCACAAAAGGCCTTTCGTTCTTTGCTAATTGAAAGATAGATATCCAGGAGAACAGAGCCACCTCTTGTCAACACTCCACCCAGCACGCAACTGGGTTATTTTTACCAATTCCAGGGGGAGCCTTGCCATTGGCTGAGCATGCAAATTAGGAGTAGAAATAAATACAAACGTTATTTTTAAGTTATTTCAAGCTCTTTTATTTCGTACTTTACATTCAACTCCCAATCCTCAACGTGTGTTATGTTGAAAAATACAATTTTAATAAAAGATTGCTCCGATTACTTTCAGATGACACACATCCTTCTGTAGCCGCTATATCAGAAATTGAGACAACTGAGCCTTCCCCCAAGTCTGGCCCCTTCCTGTTACGTCAGCATCAGTTAATTTGAGGTGTTTAAATACTCAAACCTCACTTCCAATTAGCTTCACCAAAACCATGCATCAGCTTTCCCAATAGTTATGTTAAAATTATTGACATTATTTACCTCTTTATTAATGTTTCAATATTGGTAAATTTTTTTCATTTGGCTAATCCAAATAGAATTCTGATTTATAAAAATGTATGGGAAAATGTATATTAATAAAATAATCATTTGAGGCTTAGAATAGATTTTGGTGGGAATTCACTTGGAAATTCTTTGTATATTTAACCCCCCCCACCAAAAAAATGATTCATTTAGGACAGGACTGCCTGGCCAGAAGGGTATCTAGATAATGTGAAAAGCAGTGGTCAGGTGGAAACCCAGTCATGAGTAGACTCCAAGATTGAATTCATTTATGAAGCAGAATATAATCGATTTTGAGGTATCAAACAAATACCCTTTATTTCGTTTCCTCTTTGCCTGTGCCTTTGCTTTGTTTGGGTTTGTTTTTAAGTCAATTTCAGTCTAAAGACTGGGGGTATGTTCTCAGGCAGCTAAGCAGATTTCAAGGGACTAGAAATAGAACAGGCAATGAAAAGAACTTCCATTCATCCCTCCATTCACTCATTTATTCACTATAAATTGGGGGCAACAGGTCACTGTTTTGCTGCTGAAAAGATAAAGTAAAATACGTTTGCATTAACAAGGGGAAGAAGATAGTAATCAGTGATTATTAAAAACCATGGTTTCTGGGATTTTATTAACAACTGCTGGTTTAGAAGACACAATGCACCAGCCACAGCTCTTAAAGTCCAGGGAAGCAGAAAGAGAAGTAAATTGGAGGTTAGAATGTGGGGCTCAAGGTACAGAGTTCTAAGGGAAGGTAAGGGAGGGGCAACCGGAAAGGAGGGGGCAGAAAGTCCTTCCAGGAGAAAGAAGGATGTCCGCGTTGAAATCTGCAGGGTGTTGACACATAGTCATCACCACTAATGATCAAAACAATAGAAAGTAAAATAATAACAACATACAACTTGCGTATATGTCATATGTTATTAGTTACCGGCATCCTGTACTGCGGAGGGTGAGAGGACAGAAGCAGCCTGAGCGAGAACCAGTGAGAACGAAAGAACTGGTATCATCACTCTCAGGGCAATGGGGTAATATGCACCGAAAACTAAAACTGTATCCACCTTTACACCTACAGATTATGGGACCAGGAGAAACCTTTTAGATTTTAAATATTTATAATCTCACCCTCCTCTCAACACCTATTAAAGATGCAACCAGCTTTCACACCAAGTCCCGCTCCGTACTTCCAATTCCACTCCTTCCGCTCTATATTCTCCATAGCATATTCACCTTCTAACTTCCACTTTATGGATTATGTGTATTAGTTTACTGTCTCTCTCCCCAATAAGGGAAGAGCTTTCTGTTTCTGTAAGCACTGGTACCTTCTAAGCATCCAGGACAGTGTCTAGGGCTCTACTTGTTCTCAGAAGATAATTTTCAATAAGCAAATTAGGAAATAAAGCTGCATACTTGTTTCAATCCTCAACAATAACTCAGGAATCTGGTTACCTTGCCAACTAAGTAGAAGAAGGCCTAAAATAATCATAAGACTTTAAAATGCTTCTGTAGGAGTACTTGGAGTTTTACTATCAAATAAATATTCTAAATGTTATATGGTGCCTATTAGTGTCCTTTGTAAGTACTGTTCTTTCTCTAAGATCTTAATGGCTTTAAAAAACGGCTTTTAATTTTGTAAGTAGGATTCACCTTCCTCACCTGTAAGACGAGGCGACTGCACTAGATTATTTTAATGACCTCTTCCAAAGGGTTGCAACTCCACACTCAGGGTTTTCACATGTTTGCTCCAATGTCAAAGTCAGAAATGTTGCCAGTCTTAGCTCTTTACAGAAGGTCTCGACTGGCCTGTTTTTTTCTGTAAACTGTCTTTAATCCATAGTCTCATCTTCTCTGGATTCCTCTATAAAATATAAAAATCTAAGTTTATATTATAAATACATGAAAGCAAGAAAGAAAGAGTTAACAGGCTTTTCTTCATCTGAGAAAACCTATGACTTTTGGAATTATTAAAAACGCTAAGATGATGAAGCAGAATCTATTGTTAACAACCATCCAAAAAGCAAACTGTTTAGAAAAGTTCCACGTGGCAGCATTTCTGCGCAGTCACTTTGAGACAGGAGGCAGTCCTCTTTGGTTCTCCTTCAGCCTCTTTTCTGGTGGTAAGTGCTTTCTCTATTGCCTAACACAGTAAAGCTCGCAGAAGCCCAGTGCCAGCGTTGTGCCTGATGTCTTACTATTAGTTTGAAGATTTTGTCTGTTCTCAGGTTTGATGGCTCCACACAGCTTGGTAAAAACTGTGAGGAGATCCTAAAGTCCCCAGTTCAACAGCCGTAGCACCTTTGATAATAATTTTAAATCCATTAAAGTAAAGCAAAAAAAAAAAAAAACTCACCTGTAAAAATCAGCAGTTTGAATTAAAGACAAGAAACTCTGATTTTATGCGACCATACATGCATAATACAACCTCATGTCGAAAAAAAGGAATTAATAAATGTTACATATATTTCAACGTTCATCTTCCTGTCACTCAATCCGACTAGATAAATAACACTTTTTCATGCCTTCAACATCTAAGGAAATATTACATCTTAAAACACATGCATTTCAGAGTTACTGCTTGATCAACGAACAATTAAATCTGCCGACTATGTTGCAATGATCTTCACATTAATTTGCCTGGAGTAAGAACAAAGCTCCACACGAGACTGATCAAATGACTGTGAGTCCCCGATGCTACATTGCTGCAGGACGCAGACGCCAGTGCACTGCAGCTGCATGTGCGTTCCCAATGGGCAGCGGCCCTCCTGGCAATCGCAGAATATGACCACGCCACCCTGCGCTCAGAACCCAGCGCTGCAAGGACGCTCTCCGCTGGACCAACCGAAGCCTCACGTAACTGTCAATGAATGAGCTCTGGATGAGCGTATTCTATACAAGGATTTTTTTTTTTATCAGAATTCTCAAATGTCCCTGCGTTTCCATTAGAAATCATTTCTTTCTTTGGTTGAGGAATGCCAGTCTAAAACTTCCAGAGACCTCATTAAGAGTTGGAGTTCAATGAACCACTGAGTCCCCTCCTTCTCCATTAAGTTTCTTGAATTCCTCCTTCCGGAGGCCACTGGAGTACAAGATTACAATGGCATAAAATAGCACCAAGGAAAAGAGAATTTTAAGGAAGTTTCCACATCCAAACGAGTACGTACCTCCCTCATTTACGCCAGTACAAGGGTTTCTAAAGAAGAAAGCACGTCAAAGCCCCAGGCATTGTTATCAATGTTACACAAGTAGCTGTAAGCTCCTTTCTGCTGTATGGTTGGCATCCCATTCACTGTTTCTACAGTGTACCCTGTTCACCCATAAAATCAAACAAATGGGAAAATTTCTTCCAAACATTTCAAAAATTCTCCTGTTGGAGCCAGCACAAATGGATAAGGGAGCATTAGATCCAGGTCCTACATCTAGTGCATTTTACTTGAGAGGCTCAGGGGAGAAGGCAGAAAGTCTCCAATGCTTCACACTCCTTAGAATGATAGACAAGTAGTTATCTAAAGTCAGCGAACAATACAGGCAGGAGGAAGTCAGAGGGAGTGCCAGGAAAGGAACAACCTATGCAATTTAAACACAAAAACGTTACCCATGTATGTCGGTTGAGATTGGCTGTTTTATGCTGTGATAACATAAAACACCAAAGTATCAAAGGCCTAACACAGCAGAAGTGCTTCTCACCCACCCAGAGGGGACATCTGCCCTGGGGGCGTGGTCTAGGCCTGCTGGTCAACCTCCATCTTCTCGTTGGAGGAAGTTATCATGAGGACATCACTGCCCTTTGACCTGGGAGTTAGACCCAAATGACCAGAAGCTCCACACCCCCCCTCTGTCCTTGGAAGGCACCCGCTGCCCACCACTCCCAGGCTGGGAGCTATGTCCAAGAGACCACCTGGATCGTGCCCGCGATTGAATAGAAAGCCCGCTGGACACCGTGAAGATTCCGGCCCAGGTGCGCAGGTGCACTCATCTTGACACAGTCCTTGTAGGTGAGCCCCCTTGCTTGTGTACTGCCGCCTACCCCGCTGGAGGACTCTGCCTCTTTCTCGATTCCCCTCGCCCTCCATGCACGGGGGCCAGTGTGCACAGCAATACTCAGCGCACCACGATGCAAAGCAGGGCGGAGTGTGCAGGGCGGTCTCACTCGGGAATGGAGTAGTCAGACCGAAGCAGCAGGAGGCATCTCTACTCACGTGTTAATTGGCTTGAGTCAGTCATCACACTAAACCTCAAGGGACATGGAAATACAATTGCTTTGTTACTCTGATGCCCCAACTTCATTCATGGGCCTGGAAAGACTAGAACCATAAACACAGGTGAACCACCTAAATGTGTTTTTCATCCTGGAAAATGACCCCAAATTTCCCTTCCAGATGTCAAGCTACCTATTTCCCAGCCTGTTTACTCTGTCCCAATCTGTTCCTTACCAACACATTTATGTGGAATTAGGGAATATTAATTGTCATGGAAATACGAATGGAGCAGACAGGTAAATTCATAATGGTGAAATGAATATTTACATAAAAGACATGATTAGTTTATATTTACTATCAAGGAAGAAAAAGGAAACTAAGATATTTACTTTGAATGAATTTTGATAAGTAAAATTATCTTCATTTATAAAAATGAACTAAGAAGTGATTGAGTTGAAAGGGTATATAAAAATAAAAATGTAAAACAATGTTTTACTTCTATTCCTAAATCCAAAATCGTGATTTTGATAAAATCTGTAACTCAGTTTTAGACATTAAGGAAATAAATGCCTTATGCAACAATAAGTTCACTTGTAAGAAAAATCTAACATATAATTTTAGAACTAGCTGGATGCACAAAAATTTTTAGAGCATAATTAACAATAAAAATCAAAATCTTCACATTGTCCATGTCTCATCCTGTACCCTACAATTGATTGCTTTTATTAGTCAGCAAGCAGTCTTAGGAGATTTAAAAGTTGCCTTTTATCATCAGCAGATTTAACAGATGAACCTACATTATAAAAAGCAAGGACACCTTTTCAAAGAGTATGAGGTATAAAACTTGGTAGGCGTTTCGAGCACTTATGTTTTGATATCTTCAACCTTCTGTCCCTACATATTTATACCAATGTTTATCGTACATAACAAGAAGAGACAAAATATCTTATGTCTCATGTATGACATCTCATGTATGACACTGAACCCCACACAAGCGTAAAGGATGTTGCTGTGGGTGGCATGCCTTTCTCACACTCTGCCACAGTCACATCAGTTTTTTGTATTTTCCCGTATCTGTTAAAAACAATCCTCTTTCTAGTTATCCTTAAAAGTAGTGCCTCTGTAACACAGTTTGCTAATATAGCAGTAAGCTCAGTGGGTGGTAGGATGCCTATTTCTAGATTTAGCACATGGTTGAAATATGACCGAAGGTCACGGTCATCTTGCCCTCTAATATTAGAAGACATCAACAGGCTGAGCAGTCAGGGATTCTCTGAAAGCCAGCCATAAAAATGCCCTTCTAAAATGAAGAGTAAGTAAGTGACAAATGCCAGGGAGGGAAATATATCTGATTTTATCATGAGCACCTTACTATTTGAGATGTAGCTTTATGCAAACACATTTAACTATACATGATTATATTCTTACTTATTAGTGGCTATCTTAGCAGCTAATACAGCCTTCCTAATGGTGAGTTTCCAGTTGGAATGAATGGGCTTTCTGCCAAAGCAGAAGCTGATGGGCTAAGTTGTCTGATTTAAAATTAGAACATCCTTCTCTCTTATTCCAACAAAAATTTAAGGTGGCATCAGAGGCTTCCTTCTGAAAGTTAACCCCTGAGTCAGAGAAGATCATTTAGAACAAGGATCTGGCTCTCCTTTCTCTTCTATGTAAATTCATGTGATGCATTTTAATACAGTTTATTTCTCCCCTGTATTGTTCTCTACCCTGATCTTTTGGTCTGTGTTTGTGCCCCTCTTCACCCACCGACAGACCACGCCTTCGTGAAAGAAATACATGGACTAGCCGTTTCAGGCTGTTGTGAGTAAAAGAGTTTTTCATGGGATTCAGCTTAGGTCACTAGGACTCTGCACTGAATTAAAGCAAAATCCCCAGCTGATAATAAAGTATAACTGTGACCTTTTCACTGCATATTTACCTCATTAAATAAGGGGTAGCTACGAGAGGGCTAGAATTTGGTATTCTTTTCTCATTTGACCAAGTACCATCAATTTGGCAACAAGTTATGTTTTCTTATCCCAGTTAAGAGCATACATTTTTTTTAATCCATGGATCCCTACTAGGTTGCTTATGTATGAGCCCCAGAATTTGATCATAGTGGCTATGTCAGCTAATCTTTCAATGAATATTAATTATGGCCATGCAAAAGAGCCTCAAGAAATAGTTTCTGAATGAGATGCAATGTCCCCTTTGAGAGTTTTTACTTTTTAAAAGGTTCTAAGTGAAGAAGCTAAATCCAACAGCTCCTACTATTACTTCTGAACCACTTTAGGAAGATTAAGATTTTAATGAGCAATAATTTTGGAATACCAACTTGGTGGAGTAGACCCTTAGGATGTTCAAAAATGAAACAAAAAAAAGGCTCCTATCTTATCCCCAACAGCTTTACATTTCTAACTCACATTGACAAGCACATGTAAAATGAAAAAGGTGGATTTCAAAAGAGACGGACATTTTGTCAAGATGAAAGATAAAGCAGATCAAACATTTTCTTTAGATTCAAGTTTAAGGCTGGGCTGAGTGGCCTGGGTGGCATTCCAGACTGAAATTCTGAGACCAAAAAAAAAAAATTTTTTTTAACTTTTCTTTTTTCCAACAAAAACAAAGTTTCAATAACCCTCCTCCTTTTTCATGATTGGTAGTATTAGGTGCAGCATTTCTTTTTAAAAATAGAGATCCCCACAGCAAAGTGAGATAATTTGGTGCAAATATCAAGTACATACATACTCACTGGCTCAGACACCAGATACTTAAAGGTCAAAACGACACAGACTGTGTGAGCCCTGCTTTCGTTGTGTTTGTAGAACCTCTTCTCCTTGAAGGTAGGAAAAACCTGGTGTCTAAGGTTAGAATCGAGTAAGTGAGGGACTTCTGCACTTAATTTGTGTAATAAGGAAGATATGCACTTGTAGAGCTATTACACAGGTAACATGTAAATCCCAAACTTTACAACAGTGAAGTGTGTGTGCGCGTGCACCCTGAGTATTTACAACTGTGATTATACTGGATGGTAGTCACTTCCTAGCAATTAACCACGTAAAAATTAGTCTTTGCTTTATAGTTACATGAGTTATTTAAAGAGCCTATTGTTATTTTTACTCTGCCTACTTTTAGCTGTGCTTAGCTCATAGGTTTTGCTCAACAAGAGCTAAGCCCTCTTAACGGGTACAACCCATGGATTTGAGGGAGTCTGCAATTGCATTCCCGGGGCCGTGCAAGTTCTCGGGTGTGAAAAACAGTCGCAGAGTATTTCTTCTCAGTACGTTCTCTTACATTAACTCAAGTTTGGAATTCTCAACATACAGTAGCCCAGGGAAGGTGTACTGTAATGAAATCTTCTCCAATGTTTAGAGCGGGCTTGTTTCAAGATTTCATTAAATGGCGTAGTCCTCGTTGGTCTACAAAAGGTTCACAGGTGGCATTGAATAATGAGCTCCGGAGACCAAATATGACGGCCAGGACAACTGCCACAATCAGTAAATCAGCATCTTTTGTTTTCACTGTCGCCTGGCGGCAGCATCCCAACAAGTACAGCATTTCAGGAGTGAGTTTTAAATCGCTTCATTAATGCAAACACTGGCAGATGATGTATGGAAAACTGTTTTTTCCACCCTGTTTGAGAAACTCTATTTCTATAAATTTCTGCACCTAACTTATGTGTTAGCTAACAACTACTTCACCACAAACTCTGGGAGCGTTTAAATTGTGTTTGGGAATAATAATTGTGCTGTGTGAAAACATTTGATCCTGCAGTCACAGGCTGAAGGGTTAATTTTCTCATTTAAGTTTGAGGAGGTAACTAAGTCTGTTACGACAGTTTCCTATTGCTGCTGTAACAAGTTACCACAGATTTAGTGGCTTAAATCGATGCAAATCCATTACCTTTCAGCTCTGCCAGTTACAAGTCTCACACAAGCCTCACTGCCCCGATTAAGATGTGGGTGGCACTGTGTTCCTCTCCGAAGGCTCCAGGGGAGAATTCGCTCCTTACCTTTTTCTTTTCCTAGAAGCTGCCCATGTTTCTTGGCTCACGGTCCCCTCCTTCCATGGTCAAAACCAGGAAAGGAGACTTGAGCCCGCTGCACACCATATCGCTTTAACTTTTCCTTCTGCCTCCCGCTCCCACTTATGTGATACATTAGGCCCATCCAGATAACCTAAAATAATCTTATTTTCAGATCAGCTGGTTAGCAAACTTAATTCCATCTGCGACTTGAATTCCTCTTTACAATATCACGTAACATACAGTTTCCTGGGGGTTAAGAGGTGGACATCCTTGGAAAGCCATTATTCTGCTGACCATACTACCACTAAAATTGTTAATGTTGCCAGAACTCTAAAACTCAGTCCCTGAGTCAGGATCTCAGGATTCCATTTAAGTCTCAGGTCCACACAGTCAATTGGCTTACTATTACAGTCACATGGTTTATTCTGTATAACATTCACTTCCTGCATTCATTGAGAACTACTATGTGTAGTTCTAAAAATAAGAAACAGCACAGTATTCACAGAGCATAGATGAACATACTCTACAGAAGACTTCTGGGGGGTGGGGAGCTGACCTAGATGAGGCAGAGTTACTCCCAAAGTTGCGAACCCGCTGAGGACCTGCAGAGGTCCGTTCCATTTGTGTCTTCCTCCCTCCTCTCGGTCCCCATGGAGCCTTCGATGCCTAACATTTTTTAGGGTACAGAAACTAAAAAAATAAAATCTTTTCCAAGAGCTCCATCAGAACTTCAGGACTGTCACCAAGTCAGCCTTAGGACTTTTATTCTCTGAATATGGAAATGTAACTTTAAGCATTTTGTTAAAATCAAGGATGACTGGCTGCCATGATTTCTCCCAACAAGGAAAAGCATGACTTACATGAAACCTGCATTAAATCAATGTAAAGTTGGTAATAAGAATTATTCTTATGCTGATGGCAAACCACTGACCAGATTTTTTAAGGCAAGATGTATGTATACGTTAACAGAGTTAGAAGCAAATACACGCAGCACCGCACGCAGATTTTTGCCATCCACGCTGACAGAGCCCTTGTAAATGCGGACAGAAAGTACTGTGTTGAAGCATCAGTCCAAAGGACTAGCTTCTGTGCAGTAAACTATGTCAAGAATGTGACTGCACTTCAGCCAGAATGAAGTAGCAGGACCAACTCCACCCTCTCACCAGGGAAAAAAAGGGGGGGGGGCAAAATATAGAAATTGGTTTTCAAGACACAGGCCATCAAGTAATGAATGGGATCGTTTTATCTCCAAGAGATGAGAAACACACAAGATGAGCCTCAAAATTGCCTCAACCTACTATTGCCTGATGAGATTGTGTAAGTCACAGCTGAGGGCAGGGGGACCTGATGCAGCCCAGAACGTTCCTTGGGTGGAGGAGAAAGAACTAAGCGCCTGGATAGACTTGCAGCTCATCTTCGCGATGTAGTATGGGAAGATGAGCCAAGCAGTTAGTATGTGCTTGCCTTCCCCCAGAGATTCTCAGAAACACTGGCTTTTACATACATTATATTGTTTGAACTCTGACTCCTTATTAAGATAGCTTCAATAGGTCTAACTTATTTATTTGTACTGTGTCTGATTCCACAAAATATTACTAAACATTTACTATATTACATTTCATCCTTTGAACTGTTCCCATCAGGCAAATGAGTACCCCAGGGCACTGTGTAAAGCACAGGTGTTTGTGTTCTGTGGTCCATTCACTTCTCAAATGGACGAATACATCCTGCAGAAGCTTGTAGGTGATGTACAAGGTCACCTTCACCCACATCATTACAATACTCCAACAAAACGTTTACTAAACCATGACCAATGGGAAGAGGAGGAAAAAATATTCTCGGTATTATCACCTGCTACCTGACTGCTACTCCCTCTGCTGATCTCAGCGGGTTAAGGGGGCATGACCCCAGACCCTCATCCCACCGGGATCGAGTCCCCACACCCTTCACAGGCTGGGGTAGTTTCCCATGTCCGTTTACAGTCAAGTAAGCAAAGCAGCACCTGGAAGACCCCAGTGAATCACCTGGACTCCACTCATGCCTTTTGCCCCGATCACATACAGGCAATGCTCCCACTGCCTGGAGAAGTCACCTAACTCTGCCAAGACAGTGACTTCTCCCCTTGCCTGCTGATGTTTGGGCAGAAAAAGCCACAACTGCCAGGTTGGCAGGCACGGATTATAACTCAGTGCAGTGCATACTGGGTACCGTGAAAAAGATGCCCGCTCTGAGGACAGAGCATTCTATTCACTGACAGCCCAGTGTCAGAGGTGGGAAGGAAATGTCCCCCAGTTAGTTTATTTTACCCCTAAGGGGGCTGTGGTTTCCTTAGGCTTCTTCACAACTCTCTGCACCTTGAGTCTCCTTGGCTAATAACTCAGTTGAAGAGTCATTATGATACTCATGCCCCCAACCCCCCCCCCCCGCCCCGGCTTTTGGCAATTAGGTATTGCCACTTGGCCATCAGCAAACGAAACTTTGACTTGGTTCATTTCTATTGTGAGCAGTCACCGCGAGTCACCACTTCAGTTTTCAGTGGCCTTGTCGCCAGGCTCGCCCCCATCAGTTCTTGTCTTTACAGCCTTGTAAAATGGCCCATCCCTGGGCCTTCCAGTTAACATAACCCTCTGGTAGGTCTCCCAGCCACAGATAATCTGCCCATCCCAGCATGTCCATTTTCCTCACCCTTTCAATCCTTTCCTCCACCATCTGCCACAGCCAAGCTGGCATCTTAACTTTGCTCACAGTTGGCCATAGCTTTTTCCAGGTCTGTAGAAGCCGTCCACCCTCTCCTGCAGTCCTAGTCAGGGAGTCAAGTCCTGTGAATTTAAGGCCTGCGACTCGAGGACCCAACGTGGTGCCATCAAACTTCCCCTAATTTTGTCTCAACTCCCTTTACCGACACCCTCAGCTCCAAGTCTCCACCGTGCTCCTTCTGCTCCCCCCAGCACCTGGGGGCCAATTCTTACAGCCCCTTTGGGGGATCATGGCTTCTCCTCTCTTCAGGCCCAGCTGAGTTTTGCTGAACTCTAACCCTAGGCCTGGTAGCCCAGGAGCAGGGCAGGTCCTGCAGGGGCCATGGCGCCTGGGGAAGTGGATCTCTGCTTTGTCATCCAGCTTGGGAGTGGGATGCGGGGTGCTCATCCTTAACAGAGAGGGGTGAGCTATGACTGCAGAGTCAGAAGTTCAGGAGCCAGGGGAGTAGAAATCTGCAGCAGCATCCGTTCAGATGTCTCCATTTCGCTTGTTGGGGTCCCGGGTTCTCCCCAACAGTGCCTTGACCCCCGCCTAACAGACCTGCCTTGATTGGCAACCGCCTTTGAAGTCCATCCATTCAGACTGTTAATTCCTGCTGCTGCTGCAGGAGATAAAAGCCTTTTCTGCGTGCATCCAGAGGCCCTCTGGCTGCCGCACCTGCTTTTCCACGGCCTGCCATTGCCCTCAGCTGTTCATCGTGTTTCCCTAGAGTAAGAACGGTCAGCAATAACCAACCAACCCTGTTATCCTCAGAGCTGCCATTTTCTCCATACTTCTCAAATGCCAGCCGGTCCGATAACGCATTTCTTTCTCCCGCTCCACCCCAGCTCATTACCAGCATTGGGTTGTAACAATTGGACCTTGTGTCAGCAACTGTCTGCTGCCCGCCTCCACGTGAAGGATGGGGCCTGGCTGTGTGACTCTGTGTCCACCACAATAGAATCTCTGCTACTTATTTTGCATATTAGACAAAAAATGAAGGAAACAGACTATACAAGAATATCACAATGCTTTCCAAAGCTTAAAAAATCTAGAACAAGAAATTAAATATCAAAAGAATGTACTGTAATACTAGATTTATTCAGAAAAAAGCGAAATTTCCTGGGAAAAGCATCTGTGTAACACTATTTCTGACTGTGTGTCTGAAAAATGGCTGTGGGCCACCCTTGTCTATACATTTCCGCGTTAACAGGTACCGTTCAAAAAGTACATTGTGAAGAAATCAATGAATCAATCACTAAAGCATACATATCACAACTCTGTAAGATAATGTGAAGATTTAATGCAAATTTTGCACATAATATCTGATATATATCTTGGGGACATACAAAGAAAAATACAATAATTCATTTTACCGATTATATATTAAAAAGTCAGACAGAATGAATTCATAAGCAGTGTTTTTCATAAAAACAGCAATTTAATTTCATATATATTACCCTCCTATTCCTTTATCCTATATATGTATCTAATTGGCAAAGCCTACCAGATTACTGAAATCAGTAAAAATCCAATCCATGATGCTTCATTGTTCGTATTAATAAATACCTTACAATTTGAAATTCATTTTTCTTACACTATAAGCCTGATTATCAGTTCCTATGAAAATGCTATGGGTGCTCCTTGCCCCTGTAACTGTGACCTGTGCACAAGGCCAAGTGACGGTGCCTCTGAACACCCTCACACAACTCATCAGGTGCGGCCTTCCTGCACACCTCCCCTCAGACAAGGCCACCGACGGCAGGCAGCGCTCCTAGCTCTCTTGCTCCTCGTAGTGCGCGTAGCCACTGGCATAGGTCCTTCCTAAGTTTAAGTTGGTAAACAGATCTGAGGACTCAGCATCTGAATCCTTTCCACCTTCATCTTCTTCCTCTTCATCATCTTCTGCTTCATAGTCATCCTCCTCATCGTGGTAGCTAGTGTCGCCATACTTATCAGATGAAAGGTTCTTCCAATAGGCGTCGTACCCAGAAGCTCCGTCTCCCTCTTCACCTCCGGTCTGCCTGCCAAATTTCAGGGAGCGTGCTACAAAACACAGATCGGTACATGGTGCCTTACTCGTTCCCATTCTCTGCATCCTCATTTTCCTCCACAACATACAGTTACATGAACCTGATTGGCTGCTGCTTCCTCCCAAGTGAAAAAGCAAGCCATATTTTTCCTAATTTCCTAACTTAATATTTAATTGGAAAAAAAGAAGACCTTAAAAAACCACCACCAGTTATATCCGACTTGAAGTCTACACATAACACCACACATAACAAACAGTAAAGGTGACAGTGTCATCTCATTAAACCTAGAAAAAGTTGGAACACAAAGTAAGAACGGCACTCTCCAAATATAAGTCAAATAAGGTGTCACAAATTAAAATAAAATACCCTTCGTTTGATCAATTAAACGTTTACTTTCAAATCAGAAAAGCTGATTTCATGTCGTTGTGTCTTTCTTGAAAGCAATTTTGTGACTAAGATGCCCTAGAAGACGAAGCTTTCATTTCTTTTTATTAGCAGCACAAAGTCTGGTGCCAAAAAGTCAGCAAAATCTTCAGTCTCACCTCATTGTCGAACTGTATCTTTGATTAAACAAAGTCATTTAGAATTCTGGGTCCATTCTGATGTTTGCTAAAGAGCCAAATTCTCGTTAACACATTGTGAGTTGCATTACTACAAACGTGCATGACAGTCCGATTCCCTCACGGAAAAGCCACACAAACACGAGAAAGCGACTCCCTACAGCAGTGACACAGCCCATGGGGAGCGGAGCCGCTCCAAACCCCCACAGCGAAGGGTGGCTTCAGCATGAATTCCGACTCCAAGGACTAGATTACCAGCACTGGAGTATTAGGGAATTACAGCTACTCAGTTATCTAACAAGGAAGCCTCAGCAAAAATAGAAACTACTTTTTCCAGTCTTAAATTTCAGTATTCACCACGTCAGTCATTAGCTGAGGCAAATGTCAAAGTGAACAATGGTATATTTCTTAAGTTAAATTGGGAAATATTACCCATATATTTTCCAAGGTTATAAAATTCCACTTCCTTAAGAGAACACATTCATTGTTTCAAATGGGAAGAGGCAAAACAGAAAGAGAAAGAGAAAAAGGAGATGAATCTTTTCTAAGCGTGAGAGCAACGCCAACCCCTGGACGCTGAGGAAGGGCCTTACTTGACATGCTGAGGTCCTTGGTCTCCCGCGTCTCGTGGCCGCATCTCGGGCAGGGCGGCTGCTTCCCTTTCTCCTGCTTGAACACCTTGCTCCTTGTGTGGTCATCACAGAAACAGGCCTCCACAGGAGAAGTAAAAATAAACAATAAATAAGTCATTCTAAAATGCACAAGGACATCACTCAATCCTTCAGGGAGATTTAAACACATGACTTGTTAGGGCAGAGATTAGGGGTTCTGTTTGGACTGGCCCCCTCCTGACCTTCATTTCGTGAGGGAAAGGTCTTTCCCAGACTCTTCGCGCCTGTGACCCCACCTGAGGCCAGGACTCCCCTCGGGGATGACGTACACACGCATTCATTCATTCGCAAACAGATCGGCGTTCACAAAGGCTCTTCACCGAGAGTCAGCAGGGCTGTCTTCCCGGTGTGCACCGTAACTGCGGGCACACACAGGCAGAGGCGGCTAGAGACACTGCACCCTGAAACGGCGGTGCCGAGGAGGGGCCCTCAACCCGGCAGAGGGTTCGCGAAGGAAAACATGAAGACCCAGCCGAGAGCTGAAGGAGAACGGGGGCACGGGAAAGATCGAAGAGGAGGCTAAGGCGGAGGAAACGGCACACACAAAATTGGGGAAGAGTGGGGAGAGAAGTAACAGAGGGTTAGGAATATGAGCGGGGACCAGAGAAATGTTTCTGAGAGGAAGTGAATCGGCTGCAACTGTTCAGAGATCTTTGACGAAAGAAATGCTGGAGACAAGTTCCAAGGAGAGAAAACAGTACGGAAATCTTCGCTCTCCTAAGCCAAGTGCATTCTGCCATTAATTAAAACGCACTCCTCCCACCGCTTCAGTCAGACTGCCCTCCAGAAACCTCAGGTGCACAGACCTGAGCTGAGACCAGAGTGCACCGGTGTCAGCTCGGAGGCAAGCCCAGTGGGCGGCCCCTGGAAAGTCACTAAGCTTTCTCAATTCCACAATCTCTAAAATAAAATACCTAAACTAAATGTTTAAGGATCCTTGTAGAATGTAGAGTAATAACAGCTATTAGTAACCCAAGGAACAGTCATAAGAATGGGGATTAAAAACAAAACCTAAAAATAAAAAATACACAAATATACCTTACAACGAAGACAAGAATGTTGACCGAGCCGATTGCATGAAACACCTGTGGGGAAAAATACATACATCCAGATTCAAACTTAGAATAAAAACACTGTCCCCCACTGATTTGTACTTGATCTAAGATAAATCCCACAGAAAGGATCCTTTTTCACTGTTGTAACACGTCAGACCGTTGAGAAACGTGGGTCTGAAGAACGGCTACTATGTAAAAACTTACACTTAAACGTTTCCGCCTCCAAAACCTGGCAGCTGGCTTGATGTTCAAACTGATCATCCTCACAGAGAAAGTTCTGGCAAAAGGAACAACTGAATATTCTGCCTCCTATTGGATTAAAAAACAAAACCCGAAAATGTAAATAGGATAAGCTTTAACTTAAAAAACTCATTATCTATAGAACTGCTCAAAAAGGACGGCGAGTTATTTCAGACTTACACCAGGATGACACAGGAGTTTTTCGTTCCGGTACAGGCTACGGTGCGAACTGCCGAAATGAGCCACAACACAGCGGACCCCACCACCCTCCGGCTGCGCATGTGTAACCCAACGCTCAGAGATGCTGGCTCTCCCGTCACCCCCCCCCACCTGCTTTGGTCAATAATCCTAGCTACCAGCTTTGACGGCCGCTGCCGGTGTAAATCCCTTTTCCAACCAAACCGATAAGCGAAACGGTGCCAGCAGTTGGGGTTGAC
Source organism: Anoura caudifer (assembly GCA_004027475.1). Classification (NCBI taxonomy): domain Eukaryota; kingdom Metazoa; phylum Chordata; class Mammalia; order Chiroptera; family Phyllostomidae; genus Anoura; species Anoura caudifer. The sequence continues at coordinate 782,758 of PVKU01000031.1, forward strand.
GGTATCCTGCCAAGTCTTAAAAGGGGCATCCGGGATGCCTCAACGTCGGCCCTCACTTGGAGCAGAAGTCACACTCCTGCGTGCACGCACTCACCGTGGTCCCAGACACCTCGTTCGCACTCCACACACTCGGCGTCAGTAAGAGGGCAGGCGCAGGCGTGGGTGCTGAGACATTTCCTGCCGTGACACACCCAAGCCTCACAGAAGTCACATATTGCACCCTGCAACCACGGAGCACGAAAAATTAATCTTTGTCATTTGAATGACTGCAACCATCATCTAACCCAACAATTTTCAACAGGTGTGTCACAAAATTTTTAAAATATGTAATACCTGACTGTTTAGTCAGGGGCACTGACCTCTTTTCTCTTAGACTGTCAAATTAGAAAATGACAACAGCCAACACAACAAAAGATGTCTGTGTGAATGCCGCCTTGGACCATAAATACAGAGGTCACATCGCATAATTAGGTTCCACCTGATTGGCTAATTCTTGGTACCAGAAATCCTTATATACAAATATAGGCACTTCATTTTTTAAAAAGTCACTTTGGAGCAAAAACGGTAGGTAATTACATTTTTTTTTTGAAATTCAATAAAAACTATAGTAGCTACTTTTGTTTTTGGTCAGATCAGCAACAAATACATCTTTGGTGTGCTGCAGAATTTTATTAATTAGTTTATGTGAGCCATGAGAGGAAAAGGCTGAAAATCACCACCAAAGTTGTACGCACTGAGCACGTATCAACCCTCAGTGACAGTGGGTGGCTTCACTAAAGAAAAACCTTTACTCTTTAAGCCAGAATGAAAGGGTTCTCTGAAAACTACTGCACCAATAGCTATTGATAACATACAGATCTCAGCTGAACATCGGAAGAAAAAGCAGCCAGAGGAAGCCACCCACTGACGCCAACACCAATTGCCGCGGCGGTCAGTCCAGGAGCTGGAGCACGGCCTCGGACGAACTCCGGTTCGGATGAAGCCCAGGGCCCGCAGCGCCCACACCCTTGTCCATGGCGATTCCAGCGACTAAGCTGAGTGTTTTCAAATACTAGTATTTCCAACTTCAGAAAATTTCTAGAATAACTTAAGAGAAAATATTAAGCTTCTGTCAAAGTCTCTTCTTCTTCTAAGGCAACTTATGCTTTAAATCAATGATCGTGTTTCTTTGTGAAAGAAATTAAAATAAAACACAGTAAAAACTACAGAACTAAATGATAGATAGGGTAAGACTCCCCCATCCCACATGAAGTAGCATGGTAAGACCACATTTTTCAATGACCTAAGGTCAATAGACTGTTAAAAACTAGAACAAATCTTAATGAACTGAACGGTCTTCCCTTTACAGAGGAGGGCCAGGGGCATGAGCTGCATCACAGAGGAGCTGAGATTTAAATCCAGGTCTTCTGAACCTCAGTTCAGTGGTGTACCACTCAAGGCTCTGTAATAAAAATAGTATGGAATAGGAAAAATGTTTTATGACTTGTAAAAATGGACTGTCAGTGCAGCTACCAAATCCTCCAACGTCCCCTGGATCACTCAGGGTTCCAACAACAAAGAGATGGCACACTGTATCGGGTAACCCAGGAGAGTTCAGAAGAGATCACTTACAAAGGACAGGGACAGGCTTAGAAAAAACATCACGGGGTGATGCAGTTACTACCCCTGGGCCTGAAGAGACAAGGGGAAGAGAGGGAGTTACCAGAACCCCAAGAGACAGCCATATGGCGAGGATTACTCAGCCATGTGTAGAGGAACTGTGCCAACCCACACCCAAACCAGGACAACCTGGTCGGCAGTGAGCTGGGAGGATAAAGACCCAGATGGCATCGTCCTTCTGTCTTCAGGTGCCCTGCCAGGGTCTCTCCTTGGTGGAACCAAAGGGAAGCAAGAAGGTAAGAGTGCCGTGGTCCAGGCAGGCCCGCGGGGCAAAGCAGGATGGAGAAGAGGGAAAGGAGAGGGAATCCTCATGGGCAAATCACTTTTCTAGAATTTATAACCAATGACTCATGATTTTACTTTAATGTTTTCTTTATGTAAGAAAAGATCATAAAGACTCATACGACTCAGTGAATTAAGGAGTGTTTGATAAATTTAGACATTAGCAAGCTACCAAGGAAGATTATGGTGGGTTTTGAATCTGACTGGTTTTTGAAACATAACATTGACAATCCTATATTTAAAATAAAGAGGAATTCACAATATGATTAATAATCTAGCTCCTTGCATCTGTAAGATATGCATACATGAAATATATCAAATAAAGATCTGCTTCTTAATGAAAAATTATGTGTTCTTGGAAAGTTGCTACAAATAAAATATTCTGCTTGACTAAAACAGTATTATTTTCACTGGGGACTGAAATTTGGACCAGAGCATAAAATCACACAGTACAGTGAAACTGGTTAAAAGAATAAAGTTTTAGTAAAAAAAAAAAAGAGCAGAATACATCACACAAAACATGTTTTTATTATTTAAAACAATAAATTTCCTTAGAAAATTATATATGTAATGAAGAAATTATATATAACTATATTAAGTATATACTTTTTTGGAAATATAAAGCTTTAAAAAACTATTAACTGTAGATTCTTTTGGAGCCAAGTTGCTTATTTAACCAAAAGCTTGAACAGGGCTTTTAGTATGACATTTGATGAGAAAGGTACCAATGACAAATGACTTTCTGTTTAAGCCAACGTTAAATAAGTTTTCATTCCTTGTATGTTTCCAAATAAGAAAAAAAGGAAGCAATCAAAAACAAGTAGCATGTTTCCAGATAATCTAGATAATTACAGATTGATTGAACCAAGAAACAAAACTGTGATTATATGGTTATAAAATACAATGGTTACAAAAAATAAGCATTGGTCAGAACATTCTTATCATTGGACACCTACTAGTCTAAGACAGCGATTTCCAACCTCTTCATTTCATGGCACACATCAACTAATTGCTAAAATTCTGAAGCACACCAAAAAACATATTTTTAGCGAACCTGACAAAAAAAAGTATAATTTTGATTTACTCACACCAGATGGCTGTTTTTGTGCTGGCTGCTGTCATTTGCTTTTTGACAACCTACGGGACAGGAGGTCAGTGCCCTGACTAAATACCCAGGCACTGCACGATTTGCAAATCCTTGCGGCGCCCTGGTTGAAAACCGCCGGTCTGGGAGCGGAGGACGAGCTTACCACCATCGCAAGGCCGGTACTGTACACACCAGCATGCTTTATGACACAGTCTGAGGACTTCATCATGCACTTGGTTTTCCCTGGTAAAGAAACAAATTTGCACTATTAGCCTTGCAAAGTAGTACACGCAAGTATTCATCAATTCTTCTTTTTATCTAGCCTAAGGTCCTATGGCGATAATTTTAAATGGATAGAAATTAGCAGTTTACTGCTTACATAACCAAAAATAGAAAATAGACAAAACTGAGATCTCGTTATCTGAGTCAAACCTTTTGAGATTAGAAATTTATTGAAAATCTATACAGCACATTAAAGTTACAGGTGCATGCTAGTTCCTATCTGCAATGAAATCAGAAGATTCAGGTTATGCTTTGTAACCTAGCCATCATTACAGCAGTTCAAAATCTGCTGGATTTGCAGATGAATTAAAACATATTTTAAAAAGCTATGCTTCAAAATGAATTTCACATTCCATAATTCACAATAAAAACTGTCTGACTTAAAGTTTTCGCTTATTTCTTCCTACGAAACATCTCAAACCAAACCAAACCAAACCTGTGATAATGCATCTTACCTGCTTCACTTTACAAATGTATTCATACATAAAAATTTACAAACATAGCCTCCAAGTAAACATTTCTCCAACAAAATTTTCAAGTAGTCCCCAGGTGGACACAAAAACCAGGAATAGGGTGACAGAGCTAAGATCAGAATACAGCCACAAAAACTCTGATGTAGCAGCAAATTACCAACCCAAAACACTGTCAGGAAATTCGCTTATCATATACTACGTGAAGATTAATGTTGACATATTAATCACCCATTTCACACTCTGCAAAGTGGAACATGAAAGAAACAGAAGGTACTCAGTTTTCCATTATCCTGACTACTCAAGAAGCAAAGCCAAACAGGAAATGGGAAGAAAGAGAAATTGGAAATGAGAGGCGGCGGCTACCCAACCGTTCCATGTCTACCACTCAGTACGAGAAGCAGTAAGCAGGAAATGCACCCAAATGTACACTACAGAACTTAAGCTCAATAACGCTGAAATTATGGGAAGGTCCTAGCAAGAATTTAATCTTCTCCACCAACTATTTTTGCACTGTATATTCATTTCTTCTGTAAAATAAGGATATAAAAACTGGCAGATAAGTGGTCTATCTAAACCATTATTTTCTTTTTTATTAATTATGTCTTTCATTAACAATGTCTTCTGCGAAAGCCAGAACGACACTAGAAGTATTCAGGGATATAGCTCTAAACTTTCTGCACTGTTATCATACGTAAACCCATTCAAATGAGCATATCCCAAAATGTGTTATATCTGAAACTATCCCAAATCCAGAAGGGGTATTTGCTCAAATAAAAGTTTAGAGAATGTCACTGTACTTCTCTACAGCAGGTCTTCAGAAACTATGTAACAGGAATCTCCCCAACGGGAAGGAAGGAGAAACATGCTGCATTTCTCAAATGTATACACTGTGCTAAGAAACACTTACTAATGAAGACTGTTTGACAAACACCAAACCTGTTCTGTGAACTGCCATTTAGTTTTACTCTCAATGATCATCTACTCTTAACACAAGTTTCACTTACACTCGGGAACTGAGTAGTGGCTTAGGAACTCTATTCCCGTGACTCGGGAATCCACGGGAGAAAACTCAAGAATCATATGCTGAACGCCAAACAGAAAAATAACTACTCACAAAAACTGGCACCAGGTAAACATGGAATGAAATTATTCCTGATGCTCTAACACACCATAGGCAGTATCCACAGGAATCAAAATTTAGAAAAATAAACAATATCGACAAGACTAAGAGCAACCGCATTAGAAATTCAGGAACCCCCAATATTACTAGTCTGAAATATGACCTTCTAATGTTTAAAAAAGCATGTTGGTAACCTATATCTAACCTGTATCTGAATCATCTTCCAGCATTACATCAAAGACAAAATCAAGACTTGATGGTGTTTTGGTAGGCCAAATAACATTTTATGTATTTTATTTGTGGTGAGGCATAACATTTTTGCAAACAATGAGAAACCCACAGCTTCATATTGATTAACTGCAAACCAATATCAGATCAAAGCAAAGGCAAGTGCCCTCAGTTATCACATACTTACCACACTGCGCACAAATTGGTAACTTCTGCACAGAATTACAAAAGTAGCAAAATGCTCTATTCTTCTGCCGCCTTGTCATGTAAAAAAAAAGATTTAAATTCAGTAAATATCAGACAAAAGATCAGAGGATCTATATTATTAGATATAGAAAAAAATAAAAATTTACCTCTGACACTTGTCACATTCCTGTAAAATATAAATAAGACATTAATTTTCTAATGGCTGAAAACTGCAAATTGACTTGCTTCATAAAGACTAACCTGTCCTTTGTTACGATTTAAGTGACACTTCCCCAAACCCTCTGACCTCCCCCAGCATGCAAAAGCATCTACACATTACAAAGGTAAGTCTTGGGCACACCACACCAGAGAAAGCAGTGGTATTTTCACAAAAGAGGGTAAATTCAGAGGTAGTTGCTTTTTAAATGAATCACACAATGAAGAAGAGACATAAGAAACCATAGTGAACACCATGTGATGAACCTTACAGAAAATCCAGAATTTTAAACATGTTATTAAACATTCCCAACAGTCCAGTCCCTAACCTCTTTTCAGTCCTTGCTGCCTATCCTCTTTAGAGTCAAGGAACTGTTTGTTAGCCATTCTCAAAACCTGCCTGCTCTCTTTTCTGTGCCTCACTTATTCTAACGCTTTGCCCTAAGTCCCTCCTCAGACTTTACCTTTCGGAAGCTCTGGTGATGACCCCTCCCCTTCTGCGAACTGTACCCACCCACACTCACCTCTGCCCCCTTCGTCCTAACTGCACCCCTAATGCAACACTTACCCAAGTCTGGTTGTCATTATCTGCACTTGTGTGAGTCACTTCTTGCTTTGTCTGCCCCACACCCCTTGTCTCTAGAAATGGCCCTGACACACTGAAGGGAGCTGCCACTGTCCTGTGCTCTGTAATCCTGCCTCCCCACCCCCACCTCAGCCATAAATGTTAGTCCTGGAAATGGCACCTGCCCAAGTCTAAAGTATCAGAGTTCCTTCCTCTGCGGGCAATAGCACATGATATGAGACACACGAGCCACCAGTGCCTATGAACCCAAACGAACAGAGTGTGACAACCTGAGAAAATGGAACTAACAAGCAAAAGACAAAACCACCAGGTGGTTCCAGTTGTCCTGTGTTGCACTCTATCCTTGCTCTGCCCAACTACACAAGTCAGTCCACTATTCACTCAATAAACTCTAACTCTCCCTGGTTCCTTAGGTGGGCTTGTCATTAATAAACAGTTCTCATGTAATGCACAGAACAGCCAACCCATGAGCCTGTGGAAACAGGACCGTGTCACTCACCCATGCACCCCCAGGGCCTAAATCAGCACCTGGCACAGAGAAGATGCACAGCAGCTGTGGCGTTACAAACATTTCCTATGCCTTTGATGAGACAGAAGAAGAAAGAGGATGGTAGCAACAGAACACGCAGACAGAAGCAGAACTAGGGCAACGTGGGACAACGCAGAGAAACACGGTCAGGGGAAGAAAAGGAGGGACGCCGGCATAAATAATCTCCTGCTTTTCCCAACTTTGACCACAGAAGCCCAGAAATGATCAGGACTAATCCCCTTGGCACAAGGAAGAAGGTAGTGGAACAAGAAACAAGAGATGTCAAAAACTGTGCAAAGTTTAGAAATGAGAAATCGAATGAGTCAAAAAGACTTGCTGAGAGAGATGGTGAAAGAGGAAAAGGCTCCAACTGATGGGACAACCTGAATTAAGAGGAGAGAGACTGGAAAACTCTCCACAGAGATCCTAGTGTGTTCTCGTGGTCAAGACCGATTTATCACCAGCAGTAGCCACGGCAGTGGGTAATGTGCTAGGTTTTATAAATAAGACAAAATCAAACAAAACTCATTGCCACTCAGCGTTAATGAAAACAATGGATAGACCTCTAACACAGACTCCAAACACAGTAAAATATATCCCCAACACTGTATTCACTAAAATTTTACTCAGGTGTTTTTCAGATCACTGATATAATGATAGTTTTTCAACTATCAACTAATAGCATAAAAGCTGTTACCATTGAAGCATTGCATGGGTGCTTAGCTAAATCTATGGTGCCTCTCAACGCTCGAAGCTGTTTTTCCCGTTCCCGGCGGTTCTCAGCCTTCTTCCTCGCACCAGTCTTTTTCTTGGGCATTTTCCCCCTTTCAACACAAGAGAACAGAGAGGATATCACTGCCAGGTTGCTATTTTAAATAAGCTAAGAAATTTATTCTCATTAAAATTTAAAACCTGTTTTCATCAATTAGTTGAACGAACTACCACATTTAGTAGAAAGAGCTGCACTGAACCTGCCTTTGAAAAAATGTCTCAATAAATAAAACATTTTTATTTGGCTTTTGATTAATCTGAAAACTACAAGCTCCCTGAGGATTCCAGCCCTATGATGTTTGCCTATTCAGCACTCGATGAAGAGAGAACACTAATGAATGAGTAGCTAGCTATGTGATTGCTTCTAAATCTGAATCTCAGACTTCTTAATATTCTTCAAAATACATATCTTTTAAGTCTTTCCTAAGAGTGATTCTCAAAAATCAACTGCAGAAATTTCTAAAAATACAGATTTGGGCATCTAGGCCCTACTTACCATCTACAAATTCTAAATTCCAAGGAGAGGCTCAAATTTCACTGGTGACTGTGACATTACAACCTCCCTGAAGACACTACCATTCTGATTCAAAAATCAAAGTGTGTCCATGACACAGGGGCAGAGTTGCAAGAAAGCACACCTTGAAGAGATTTATACTGCTTATTCAAAAGAGCATTATTATAATACAGCAAAATCATGCAACCTGCTTGTACTGGAGACAATACAAAAGTCACTCTAAGTTTTTCTACTTCGGGTTTCAACTTTTATGATAGATTATCCGATCAAAAACCAAGCGATGGGAAGTTGCGACTTAAAAACAGACCAATCAAGTCACGTAGTTTAGTAGCTGATTCCTTAAGTAATGTCCAAACCCACTAGGTCGCCCTACCAGTACTTAAAATGACAACATCTACAGGATGAGAAAAAAACGTGTACTGTTATGGCCAATAGGGCTCAGAAAATAATCACGGGGTGATAATACGGATGTATTTTCTACAGCCTCAGGGGGAATCCACTGAGAAACCTGAGCCTCATTTTTTTTCCTCTCCAGTTTGGTTTGGAAACTTAAAGAGCCAATTCTTTTTCTCAGCCTTATGTGGGCTCAAGCCCCTCTCCAGTAGACTTCCTAACACGGTCCGTGTCACCAAAAGAGGAAACAGGCACGGGGTCACTGCATTTTTAGAGGGAAAGCCTGCCGTCGGAACACCCAGCGGCCAGGGGAGACGGCGAAGGTGCCACGCGGCTCGGGGAACCCACGGCGTCACCCGCCCGCGGGATGCCCCCCCTCGCGCGCGCTCCGGGCCGACCTCGCTCACCCTGGCGGGGAGGGCGGGTGCACTCCGGAGGCACAGGCGCAGGGAGTGGCGTGGCGCTGGCCCGCGGCAACAGCAAATCCGGCTCGCGGACCACGATTCGGGGTTGTTAGAAGGTACTGAGACCCAAGGAAGGAAGACACAGTCACTTTCGCACACTAGGAGCCGGACCGGATGTCCTCTGACGGCAGCAGCGTCCTACGGCAGCGCGTAGGCAGGAAAGGGCCCGCCCACTTCCGTTGGTTCAGCCCGGGTTCCTCCTACTCCTGCAGCAGAGCTGGCTCTGGGGGAGGGGGCCGGGCTCCCCATTGTTGTGAGAGGTCCCGACAGGAAGCAGTTGGGGGCCCGGGAGAGGAGGAAAGGTGAGAACACAGGGCCTAAGGAGATGACAAAGACCCCTCAATTTTATTTTTTCAGAAAAGGAGAAATCTAAAGGAAGAGAAAAATCTAGAAGGAATTAGTAAATGAACTCGCAAATTTGGTACTTCATCAGTTGACTCAAGCAGAAAATTCTGGCCTCAATCTTTAGGGAATTCTCCACCCTGATTCCTCACATCCTGTTTCTCTTGTTTGCTGCACAAGGTGTGCCTTTAGTTGCCTGGGGAAACCCTCCTGTGTCTCCCGTTTCCAGCGGGCCTTCTAGAATTCCGTTCTTTTGTGAACAGCTTCTGCCCCATTCTGGGGATCTAGAGTGAGCTTCCCTCCCTTCACTGAACCCTAACGTCCAATCCCGGGCAAAGGTTGCTTAGGCGGTTCTGAAGTGTCATTTCCCCAGGCTTTCTCCTTGGGTTGGGGGGTGGGATCCGCCCCCTGGCTCCCAGGGCCTCACACAGATAATTATAACTCCGTTCTATGCAGCCATGCGACGTTATCCTTCGTTGTTGCTATTTTTTATCCACAACGTAGTGATGGAAAATTTTGAATTTAGACTTCCAACTTCCACCATCACCCAGAGTTGCATTAACATCCAAATGGAAGAAGAGTGCTCTTGGGGTCTGGATTTCTTCTTCTCTGGGAGCCACCACCTCCACCCCGCTGCAGGCCTCCACTCTCAGGACCCTCAGCACCACCAAGTCCAAAATTCAAACAAGCTATCCCACCTCCTACCCTTTCGACTCTCGCACTCTGCCTTTCCTCCTACAGAAGACCTCAAATCTCTTGACCCTTTGATTTTCTATCAATCCTCTCTCTGCTTTCTTCCCTTCTTTAGCCCCCAGTTTATAGAACCCAGTTTATCACATCTATTGCAATATGCCTTATTTTCTTTCTGATCAAACTGACTGAAACATTCTCAATTCAACAGCTCACCTTGCTGTTTCTTTCCCCTGCACTGGACTTCTGTTGTTAAGGAAAAATAAATTATGTAATTATGATTTTGCTCTAAATCCAAAGTCACTAACCTCTCCAAGGGCTCTCAAAATTGTTCTTCAATCCTCCTATATGTTCCTAGTCGGAGCTATCATTTCATTTCCCACGTGGCTTAAACAAATCTTTTCTTAAACTACCCACCTTGTCCTCCATCAATTTCAACATATTATTGCCTCCTATTTCACGGAGATAATATAATACTATCAATAATGGCTGTATAGCTGCCATTCTGTGCTACTGGTATTCTAATTACTTTACATGTGCAGTATTAACTCCTAATTTTACACATGAGGAAACCTAGGCGGATAGACCACACAACTTGCCCCAAGATTACACAGATGGTTTGGCTTGTGGTCGTGTCTGTTGCAGCAGTTCTTAAACTTTTGTGTCTCAGGACCCCTTAAAAACTCTTAAAAGTTGAAGACTCTAACAAGCTTTTGTGTATGTGCGCTATGTCTATTGATATTTACCATATAAAAATATTCAAACAAAAGTTTATTTACTGATTCAGCAAAAATAATATGCATAAGTATATCACATATTGGTATAAATAACATATTTACATGGAAAAAGTAACCACCTTTTCCCAAACTAAAAACATAGAAGATTGGCATTCTCTAACAGTTTTGCAAATCTCTTTAATGGAAAGCTTACTAGAAGGTAGGTGATTTCCTGTGTCTGCCATGCCACTGAGAACTGTTTTGATGTTCTCATTTTCCCAACATATGGTGGCTAGCCAGAGTAATTGCGAAGAACCCTCTGGGGAAGGACTGGGGACATTATAACCATGTACCTCTTTTGTGATAGTCCAGGGCTTCCTTCTGGGATCTAGCCTTTTCTCTGTTGATTGTTTTCAGATCTAAAAACTGGCTCAGACTTAAAAACTGGGCAAAGAATTGTGATTCGCTACTGGAGCATCGCTCTCCCATTCCTGATCGTGCACTGCTGGATTTCTCTTGATTACGAAAACCGAGCAGTGCCCTTGGTTGGTGCCCATCCATGCTGCTCCTGCAGATACCATAGTCTGTTATCCATCTCCCTAATCTTCTGAGGATCAGCCCTCTCCTTCCCTGCCACTGATTAAAATAACTGCCAGCGCTGTCTGGCGTGGCTCCGGTGGTTGAGTGCTGTCCTGAAACCCGAAAGGTTCGATTCCCGCTCAGGGCACAAACCTGGGTGGTGGACCCGCTTTGTTGCTGGAGCATGTGTGAGAGCCAACCGATCAATCTTTCTCTCCCTCTTTTCTCCCTCCCTTCCCCTCTCTCTAAAAATAATCAAGTAAAATCTTCAAGAAATAAAATAACTGGGCCAGGTTGCATTGTAAAGAAAGCCACGTGATTGATCTGGCAGTCAGGTTGTACGACAAGGAGGAGGAGGCCTCAGCATTGTTTTCAAGAAAGCCGGGAGCATGACCATAAAACGGGAACACGGACCATGTGCAGACTCAGAGAGTTCAGGAGAATCTGGGGATTCAAGTATTTCAGGTGTCCCAACCCAGGCCATTACATCACAGTTCCTTTCCAATCAGGCCTTCTGACCTTGGCACAACCGACCTAACTGGGCTGCGCCATCGTTAATCTCCGCTGGAACTCGGCCACACGTGTGACTAAGTGCCAGGCCTAGCGTTTCTGCCCGCCCACTGCAGGGATATAAGCTTCTTTATTTGCCACCAAAGAGGCCTTCTGAATTTTACTCTGATATTTTTTATAGCCATTAACCATTCTCAGTTGTTTGCTTTTTACAAAGAATCAATTTTGCTTAGCAACAGTCAATTCCCTTGCTTTTAAGATTACAATTTCCCTCATATTTCTTAAAATGCCTAGTACATTGCACCCACTCTAGTGTACTGGTATTCCTCACTGTTCAAAATTCACATTACGCCACTTCACTTGTACAAAAGACCTTCATCAGTACCCATTTTGACTAACCGAGAAAAAATCCAAAGAGCATTTTTGCTTTTACAGAAGAAAAGTAAAAAATAGCCTTCAGTGTTTGTTCCACAGGGAGGCCTCATGGAGGCCACGTGCACCGCTGCAGTGAGAACCACCTGCCGACCTCCCGGGGAACCACGCCCACGTCAGGCCCCACCACTCTGCACCATATCTGTGAGCATCTGCGCTGTATCTTGATCTATTTTGTGCATCACTAGCAAGATGTGTCCTGAAGTCTCAGAAAAGTCTGAGAGCGCGTAAGGGTGTTACACTTAGCATAAAACTGGGCATGATTAATTGTTATTTTAGGTTTTATGTGTTACTTGGTATGATTTAGTAAGTTATTTTGAGCAAAAAAAAAAAATCCGTATAATTTAATGGTAATTGCTTCTTTGTTTTATGCCATTTCGGCTTATGAAAGTTTTCGTAGGAATGCTCTCCTTTCGGATAGCAGGGGAAGCCTGTACTGCCTTCCATGAGAATGCATCCCAGTTCACTACAGATGAAAGTTTTGCCTATTGCACCGTTACCTTGTGCCAAGGTCTGTCCGCCCTACATCTGTCACCAATAAGGAGGTCTCACTGACTGTCAGCTGGCCAATGATTCAAGTCAAAAATTTCTTACTGGTTTCTCCTTTGTTGACTCACCCTTGACATCGACTACCTTCACTGGGCTTCTGTGGAGCATAGTGAGTCAGAGGAGGGTGGGGAGAGTTTCCTAGAGAATTCTTTGGAAACAGCACCTGCAAAGGAGTGGCAGCAGGACTGGACAGAGGGAAGAGTTGGCCTGCAGCAGAATCTCAGTGAAGGCCTCGACTGTGAATCTGGGACGTCCCTTCAGAGTTAAGGGAGTGGGCTCAGCCTTTGCAGACCTGTAGTGTCAGTCATTGATGTGGGCTGACACCAGAAGCAGGTAGACTACTGGGGCCAGACTCCTGCAGAGGGCTGGCAGCTGCCTCCTGTCAGCTTGCCAAACGGCCCGCAGCCCAGGGAGTGAGTGCCTGCCTCGCTTTTGAATAGGGACCTGGGTAGCGCCTATCGATGCTCACTGCAAAGAGTGATGGCTAAATGAACAATTGTCCACACAAAGACAGACCCTGTTTACTGTATACAGAGCCTCACTGAAAGAATTCCAAAGAGAGTGCTTGAGGAAGATGAAAGTGGAATTCAGAAGAAAGGAGGGGGTGCCCAAAGCATAGTGCGTAATCGATTTATTTAACATGTGGGTAAATCTAAAATATCTGTACAAAACAAAACTACAACAGACAATTGTGGATACGAAAATTAGGAGGAAATGAAATACTCTCAAAATTAATGCAATTCAGGTTAAATCCTAACTGATTTTTTTTAATGGAATTGGACGAATTGATCCTAAAAGCCATGTGGTTGAGTAAAGAGCCATGAAGAGTCCAGGCCGTTTTAAACACCTGCAGAAGGAGAGCTTTATTTATTGTAAAGCTCCAGTTACTCAAACAGTGTTTATAGAGTGAGATGTTGATAAATAGACATATGTCACTGAATAGGTGTCCCAGATACAGACTCATATATGTTAAGGGGCTTGGTAAATGGTATAGGTTGCATTAGCATCAGTGAGAAGAAATGTATTAGTCAATAAATAGGGTGGAGACTATTGACTATCCATGTAGAGGAAAACAAAATTAGATCTGTATTCATCAGCATACATAAAAATGAATTCCAGCTGTATGAAGGCCATAATGTAGAAAGCAAAATATAAAACTGTTCTAAGAAAATATAGGAGAACTCCTTTATGATACCGAGATATGAATGATTTCTTAAATAAAACAAATAGCAAATAATTTAAGAAAATAAATAATGCATGTAAGAAAATTAAAACTTCAGCATGAAAAAAGATATCATAAACAAAGTGAAAAGGCAAAACAAAAAGAATGATTTTGACAGCCATGTAAATGATCATTTGTATACGAAATAAATGAAGAACCATCATTCAATGAGAAAGCCACAAATGACCAAAAGAATTACAGGCACAAAGATATAAACAGGATATTTTATAGAAGAAGAAATCTAAATAGCATTAAAATTATCAGACCGATACCACAAGGGAATACCATTTCACAATTACTAAATTGGCCAAATTTAAAAGCCTGGCAATTCAAAAATTGAGGAAAGGTAGAAAAACTAATTCTAAACAATTCTGGTGGGAACATAAATTGTTAAACCTGTATTACTTTACTTAATAGCAAAAAATTTAAACAACCTATCTTTCATTAGGGAAAGGAATAAATTATATGCTATCTGTATAACAATTAAAGTACGTTAATTTTATCTGTAAAATATCTGTAAACAGGTAATCCCAAAACATGGTTTAAAAGAAAAATTTAAATTGAAATATTATGTATGTAAAATTATAAAGCAAAAAAACAATTTTATACATTATTGGGTACTAGTAAAAGTACCAAAACATCCGTAGAAATGACAGTAACTTCAGATTTTGATTCTTTCTGGTGAGGGAAAGGGAAGAGATGGAGGATGTGAGACAATAGCTGTACTTTTCGTTGTCAAAGCAAAACTAATTTAAAAACATATCTATTATCTCATCTATCAGTATGGCTAAAATTAAAAAGACTGGCAACATCAAGTGTTGGTAAAACTGTGGAGCAACCACAACTCCCATTCAGTTTGGGGGAGTGTAAGTTGAGACCACCTTTGAAAATTATTTAGCATGATGTATTGAAAGCACACCTGTATTTACTAAAACACATGTAAAAAGATGTTTATGGTAGCACCACTTGCAATAGCACCCAAACTACAAACAATCACCCAAGTGTCCCTCAACGGAAGAATGGATAAAGGAACCATCCATGACTTATTCATAACTCAAAACATTGCACAACAATGAGAATGGACACACTACATCTTCATGTAACAATATGGATGAAGCCAGCAACAATAAAGAAATTAGCGATGAAAAAAAAAAGCACACCATTATTCTGTCAGGCTCATTCCCTCAATTAATTCAGATATCTGTTTCTGGCAAGCTGTCTAAAGAAACTCAGAACAGCGCACACAAAATTCTGGATCAAACAAAACAAACAGATAAAACCCTTTTTTACAGTGTGCAACTAAACTGGCTGGAAAGCAACAGAAGCTCAAGGAGACTAGGAGGGATGAGGGGAGTATTCATTCAAACAGTATGCAAGCTCTGGACCTGGCATTTGGTTGAGTCCACCTGAAAACGCCCAGTGACCTAGTAAACAACATGTGCACTGTAGACGGGGGTCCTGTGGCCAGGAAGGGGAGGGTGTTGGGTCTGAGACTCTTTCATAAAGCTGTGTCCCACAAAGATCAACACCTTTGATGCAAAAATAAGGTTAAAGACAAATGTTGCCACCCAGAGAAAAATGGTGGGATAATTGCCCATGTCACCTTTGTTTCCTAGTAGAGTGGTAGAAAGTAAATTAAAAACACTACAAGAGAATTCCTACCTACCAGCCCACCTTCAAGCACATGTTTGATTTTAAGGGTTTCTCCGCTGTAATCTACAGTGCAATAGGAGAAACCTTTTAAAAGGGCTCCAGAACACCCGTAAAATTTGACACCCCTGGTCTGCAGTTACTAAGCCCCTTCTTTCCAGGCTTCCTGGGAGGAGGAAGCATGTGCTTACCCACGAGACCAGACGGTGATTCTGGAGCTCCTTCCTCTCTGGCTCCATAGCTCCAGGGGACCAGCAGCCCTTGCTGCTTGTTTCAGCCCCCTCTCCTCCATGAGCCCCGCGCCCTGCTCCTTGGGAACTTGGGCCTTCAATAGTCTGCGGTGGGTCCTCTGGGATATTCAATGAGATGTTGTGCTTGAGCACATGGGGCTGGGGGGCCCTGATGTGGCATATCAGTCAGACTGGGTGTTAGAGGTTGTACTTCGAAGGCTCAACTCATCATCGTCAAAGCATCCACTTTTTTTCACATTTCCTCTCCTGCTGATTTCTTCCCTTCTCTTTAGGAATGATCATTATCACAATTCTGAGTATGGAGCTTCAGATAGAATGAGTTTTTAAAAACTGATTAAAATATTGGCAGTAAAGCTTATACAGCAAAGTCCAACAGCCCTATCTTCCAAACCTGAAAAGTCATCTACAGTTCATTTTGAACACAGAATGTGATTTTTATCGAATACAGCCATCTGGATGACAAGATTCAATGGATGTTCAAAAAATATATAATTAAGTTAAGTTGAAGTAAATGAAAAGAGTTAAAGGAGTATGCAGGGGTGCTCCCACTTCTCATCCACCACGGATGAGAATAAATCTACCAAGATGTGATCTGTTTGAGGAGGAAAAGTGGCTGATCTCTCAAAGGAGAAGGACCAGGAGCCTGTTCCTCAACGGGCTTTTATTGGGTTCAGTTTGCAGAGGAATACAGGTAAAGCTCATCAATAATTGTCAGGCAGTAAGGATCAAACAATAGATAACATTCAAAGAACTATGAGGGCTTAGTTTGAGTCAGGGTCTGTTAGCTAAAGGTTAATAAAACTTTGGGGAAACAAACTCATTTCATGCTTGGACCCTTATCCGAAAATTGAGGGCATTCTCAACAAAGCAGGTTTGACAGGATTTTATGCATTCTTTCTTAGGCCTGATCACCTGGGGAACCCACCCTTCCCAGCACAGGGCCACACCCACCTCCAGCATTGTTTCAGGCTTAAGTCAGGCAGGGGAAGTAAGGCAGCCAAGAGATTAGGAGACTTCTGTCAGACAGAATGAGAACTCAGGCTATGTCAAAGCTGAGGGGTAAGGGTCCATTACCCCCCTTTTCTATAGCCCCCCAAGTCCTTCCCTGAGGGCCCCTTTGTGACCATGCCTGTCTTAGGTCATCTCTTCCTTGAGTAATCTTACCCGTCATTGGCTAACCAGTCGTCCGCCCAGGGGTCAAGCAGGGTGAAGTAAAGGGGGCAGAGGCGGTGCCCCTGCCAGGGAGATAAGCTTTATCTCCTTAGTGGCTTATGGTCCCAAGGCCTCTTTACTCAGCCTTAGCCTTGGGGGGTTGGGTTACAGCTAAAACCAGGCAGTGCAGTTCCCAACAGGAGTAGTCAATTTCATTACTTTCCTACTTAGGAACTAGTGGAAGAATAATGTATAGATAACCTTCAGTGCAGACTCAATATGATACAAGTTGAAGAACCTTAATGGCTGTACTTGGAGGAGTGTAAAATATGTAAAAGGTGATAAATATTTGATATCAGATAAATAAGTACTGAGTTAAATTATAGTTTGCTTTTTAAAAAGAAGAGGATCAAATTGTAACTTCCATAAGGATTTTTGAAATAGCAAGCATGGATACAGCTACTCTCCAGCTGTTTCCGTAGTTAGCCATGATAAAGCAAAACACTTTAAATTACAAACGTATAAAAAAAGTGACTGTTACTCTGATTTTTTCCCTAAAGTCTACTACTTAAAGATGTTAAGACAACACTTAAAAATTACGTCAAAATCAGATACAAAATGTATCAGTTGGGGCCTGAATTCAGGTACATGTACCTGAAAATCCAAGTAACGGTGGATTCAACAAGATAGCTTATTTTTCTCTCATGTTATAAGAAGTCCAGGGCAAGTATGAGGGCTCAAGGACTTCACTGGCAAAGTTTTGGAGATCCTTTTGGCAAGGTTCTCAAGGATAATAATCATAGAGCAAACTTTTAGGCAGGAAAATTGAGGAAGGGAGAAAGCAAAAGGCCCCGCTACAGCCAAGTCAGCCTTGGTCAGCAGGCTTTCCCGAAAACCCAACCAGACAACTGGATTCGATAACTAACCAGAATTAAGTCACTTGAGCAGGTCCAGCTGCCAGAAAGATGGGCAAACGTAGTTTTTCAGCAGGACACAGCGCAATCCTGATTAAAATTGAAGTTCTGTTATGGAGGGATAAATGGATAATGCATTTTATGTAGAAAACTAGCATTTTCACCCATATCTTGATTTTTGATATTTCACAAGACAGGAAGTTTGAAAGCTGTGAGGATGTATTTTTTTAAAAAATAAATAAACCAAGGGGGTCAAAATGAAAAATGATTTTTTAAAACACATTCCTTTCATTACGAAACAAAACCTTGCATACAACCTAACTGTTAATGCATCTCGGAGCTCACAGGAAGTAAGGAAAATCTCTGCCACCACCACTTTCCCTGGGAAAATAAAATAACACAACAGCTGGAACTATCCCAAGGGTGTGAGAAAGTAAGCGAACACGTAAGGGGTGTTTGTCCGAGGGCCGAAACCAGCATCGGCTCTGCACGAGGGGCTGGCTCCTGCCCGCAGCCACTGCAAGGAGCTCAGCTAGAGGCCCTGGTTCTAACCCGGGGCCTGAAAGGCAGCACCCGTGGTTCTGGGCCAGGAGTTTCCCGAGGTCATTGGTGTCCCCAGCCTTACCAAGGAGCAAATGTAAATTCCCGCTGGGGGAAGGAATGGCCAGTGCAGGCTTTCAGGTTATCTACACAATGACATCGGTCAAGCGTTAGGCCACAATAGAAGGAGAACAAATAGACACAGAAGTGGTCTTCTACTCAAAAAATAAAAAATAAATAAGCTACAAATATAATTGATCACATTAACAGCTGAAAGATGAAAATGAAAAAGTTCATTGTCCTGTCATTAGTTGCCTAAAAACATTTCACTCATCACTCATGATTCTAAACATAGCCATACATCTGAGACATTCTTTTCCCGTGTCTAATACTTCTCTGTGAATAATTTTGGCTTTCCTAAGAAGATAATTATATCATCTGTGATCAGTTGCCATTCTCTTCCTACCTTTCAAGTTCCTGACACCTTGTATTTCTTTTCTTGTCTTAATGAGCTGGGCCAGATGTCCAGTATAATGTTGGATAAAAACCATGAGAGAAGACAACTTTACCTGGCTTCTGATTTTAATTTGCTTTACTTTTTAAAAGATTTTATGTACTTATTTTTAGAAGAAGGGAAGGGAGGGAGAGAGGGAGAGAAACATTGATGTGGTGAAAGAAACAATCAGTTGCCTCTCTCGTGCCCCCAACTGGGGGCCCAGCCTGCAACCCAGGTGTGGCCCCTGATCAGGAATCAAACCAGTGACCTTTTGGCTCACAGGCCAGCACTCAGCTCAATCCACTGAGCCACACCTGCCAGGACTGGCTTCTCATTTTAAAGGAAGTGCTTCTATCATATTGCCATTAAAATAATGTTTGAAATAATAAGTGTTAAAGATATCTGTTTTGGCAGTAGG
This sequence comes from Anoura caudifer, assembly GCA_004027475.1. Taxonomy (NCBI): domain Eukaryota; kingdom Metazoa; phylum Chordata; class Mammalia; order Chiroptera; family Phyllostomidae; genus Anoura; species Anoura caudifer. The sequence continues at coordinate 802,009 of PVKU01000031.1, forward strand.
GGAGGGATTAAGAATAGTCCTTTGTATTACTGAGAGATTTTGTTTCAACCATGAATCAGAAACAAAATCATAAACTCTTAAAAATAAATTTTAAAAGAGAAGCAACCTAATAATAATGCGGGTAAAAGATATGAACAGGCAATTCACAGATAAGAAAACACACATTGTGAATAAATATATGCAGTTATTTTTAGCCTCATTAATAATCTGGTAATTTCACACCTAGTCAAATACCATAAAGAAAACTACTGCACTTATGTTTCAGGAACTGTGTGCAAGAATAGTAGCTTAATAGAAAAACACTGCCAACCAGCTAAAATGTTCATCGACAGGCAAATGCATTAATAAATTGTTACACATTCACCCCATGCAATGTTAAGTGGTAGTGAAAATGAACAAATTATAGCAATGTGCAGAATTGTGGATACATTTCAGAAATAAAACATTTACATATATAATATGTATTGGTTTGCATGGAATAAACGTTAAATATTTTAAATGTTAAGTGTGAATAGTTGCCTGTGTGTCATCTCAGTACTCTCTACACTGGTGGGTGTTGGGAAAGGCAACTTGCCGTGGACCCTCAGCTGCACACTCTGGTGAGTGTGCGGAGAAGAATGCAACATTCCAAGAAGAATGAACAGACTCACTCCCCATGGTTGTATTTACAGTGCGCAACCTTGACAATGGAGGTAACACAACTCACCAGACAAAGATCAGGCCTGCTTCCACTTGCTAAAGAAAAAAGAAAAGAAAACAGGCAGTCAATTCCTTAAGCCCAGTGATCTGTGGCTAGGAGACAAATCTACCATGTGCATTGCATCTGCCTGGCCCTCCGTACTACTTCTGAGTGATTTGAGAACCCAGGGAAAGCGACATGATCCTGACACTCCGGCCACTGCTGTGCCATGAGTACTGAAGTCCTTCGTCCCTGATCCAAGAGTCCTGTGTCTCCTACCAGCACCCATAAACAGCAACAGGCCCACTCAGCCTGCGAGGCAGGTACAATCCCAGACACTTCGCAGACCTCCACAGTCAGCTGGGAGACTAGAAAGATTTCAGAAGGCTTTGACCTGGTTTAGTCACTCACTAACTATCTGGACTCGGACTATTCGGTTCCCTCTATAGACTGTTTGTTCCTTGTATGCAAAGGAGCTGGTTGAAGCAGGTAGTCTCTAACACTTCCTAATTCTGTATCTTGTGAGTACGGAAACCTCCTGAGATGGAGAGTGAAGGCACTAGTCCAGAAAAAAAGCGGAACTCGCAAATAGAATTAAAGCTCTTTTATAATTTCACTTTCTAAGTGTCTGAACGCTGCATCCCTAAGTGCTGTGGTGGGTGGAGGTCCTTTCTTCTCCCTGCCTTCTCTTTTCTTCATTTGTCCACGTGTGGGCACAGACATGATGTGCACAGCGGAATGGGGAAGCGTGCCAGGCACTCAGGGCCTCTTTTCTCCGCGTGGCAGGGGCCGAAGCCTGGGATCTGGGTGAGAGTCCACCCATGAGAGGCACGGGGTTTGGAAAGCAGTTGAGAGGCAGAAGCCTTTCTTATTTCTCCTGCAGAGCAGGCAGGCGTTTGCTCTCGCTGACAGCAGAACCGGAGTTCTGCCAACCACTTCCAGGCATTTCCTGAGAATAACTCATTTCGGCTCCACAGGTTACTAAGATCGTTGGTGGTTTCCTGTGGTTCCTCCAGTTTCCACGTTTCACGAGGGGTGATTTTCCTCACTTTTTGCCTCCTCAACCCTTGGTTTGTTTCCTTTCTGCTTGTTTGTAAAGTACTTAAAATCTTGTGTTAGATCCTCTCTGCTTGAAATACCTGCCTGCAATGGTTTCTCTTGTCCTGAGCCCTGCTTCATAAAAGAAGGTAAAGGTTACGAAAAAGCTACTCTAAATTGGTTTGTCCTCAAATGTTATACTGTCAAAACTTTAACAGTAAAAACAGAACAAAGCTTCTGTTCAGAATCTACATTCTAAGCTTCTATTAGAATCTATATCCGTATGGGTTAGTTTTGTATTGTCACCCTAACAAATTAGCACAGACTTGTGCTAATGCAATTTTGTTTGTCTGTCTGTTTGGTTGGTTTTTACCTCACAGCTTTGGCGGGTGAGAAGCCTGGGTGGGCTTCCACAGGTGCTCTGAGTAGGATTTCACAAGGCCCACATTAGGGTGTCAGTGGGGCTGCTTCCTTGGCGGGGGCTGCGAGGAAGAATCCTTTCCCAATCCCGTGCAGCTGGTTGGTTCACTGCAATTTGTTACGGTTGGCGGACAGAGGTCCTCAAGTCCGGGTTGGCCACCACCCAGGCCTCCCAGCTATACTCCCTACTTTCACGGGGCCCCTCCAGCAATCGGCTCCTGGGACGAGTCTCTCACATTTCCCACCTCTCTGGCTTCTTCGGTTGCACCTCTGTGACTCCAGCCAGAGAAGGTTCTGCTGCGCCCACCCAGACAGTCCAGGGTTAAACTCCATAGCTCAATTTGTATTTAATTATACCAACTAAGTCCCTTTGGTCAAGTCTCATAACCTATCGCAGGTTTCCAGGATTAGGGCACAGTCACGTCTGGGTGGGCTGTTCGGCCTATCACACCACCTAAAAATTGGAGTATTTGTTACGTCTTCTTTAAGTGGCATCCTCAGTTGAAACCTTACAACCTGGCTGGACTATGGCAACCTTTTACTTGGTGTCTGGGGTTTTAGACACTCCTTTACAGGGGAAGGAAGAAGGGAGGGAGGGAAAGGAGCAGCCAGTGCAAGGAGAGCAACGTGGCAGAGCAGACCCCAAGGTGATTTTGGAAAGAGAGGACTCCAGCAGGCATCAGGGACGGGCTGCAGCTAGAGAGTATCTCATCCTGTAAAGATGTCACCCTAGTGATTCCATTTTTAAAAATTAAGATGCAAGACCCACTTCTTCCTCTCTCCAGCAATTACACACATTATTTCTTTTTAATTGAGCATCCTCTCTTCCAGCACACACACACACGCACGCCTGACCAAAACTGGGAAACAGTAATTTCTTAAAATTAGCGTTCACCCAAAGCCTGCTCTCATGTGGAAGGGGAATTGGGGATTGCTTCTTAGGCCCTAGAAATTAGGAGGTTTCTCTGTGGGACATAGTGACATCAACAACACTCTCGTCAAATTAACAAAGTGTGGGTCTGCTTTGCAGTGAGATGAGATATATTCCCTGCTCTTTGGCTCCCAAGAAGAAATATTTCTTATCATAATGGATACCCCTCACAGACAAACCATATTTGTGCCTTGATGTGGAACCAAAATATTCATTAGAAGAATGACTGAAACTTTTGTCCGGCCTCTATAAATCCATCTTCTATCTCAATAATAGAAGCTATTTTTTCTCTCTAATTTTGTCTTCCCAGACCCAATTCCCATTCTTATTGTTTCCTTTATGACTTATGAAGCATAGTCTAGAAATGAAAAAATGAAATATGCAGAGATAAATAATAGTTTGAAAAAAACCTTGTTTTATCACCTCAGGTCCTTTGGTTTATGAGCATTATAGAAAAAAACAGAATACGAAGAACATTTCACAGGCATGGTATGTGAATAGCCTGTATCCTGTACTAGCCACTTAGGGAGGGACAGCAGCCACAGAAACTCAAAATGATTTGTTAATACTCAAGATTTATATTGTAAAATAAATGCAGTGAATTTTATTCCAGTTATCAATAGAAAAAATAAATGAAGTCTAGTCTCCTCTTAATATTCCAATCTAGTGTCAAATGACCTTAAAAAGCATGTCAATATTTATTTGATATAAGATCATTTTATTTTAAGAATGTTTATTCCCAACTGGGTTAACTGTGTTCAGGAACAGACCTCGAGGCATGCACTTATAGAAATATATCAGATGGCCTTGCCAACATTTTACACTTTAAAACACCCCTGGGTTTTGCTTATATGAGAATCATTTTTTAAAATAATAAATAGTCTTAGCTTGCAGTCATGCTGAGATTAGAACATTAATATCTCTGGCCCTGAAAACATTTATTAATATTCTACCAAAGACTGAGGACCAACTCAGCAAGTGTAAAATGTGCAAAGAAACATAATCATAACCTTTATGTTTGTATTACAATTTGTGTTTATTGAGACTATTACTCCATCTCTTTTGGACAAGATGTATGTCAAGGGCATCACTGTGACCTTCAGAGCTATTTCTGTTCTGCCACAGACAGTCACCTCGGTTTATCTCCATTAAAGTCTCTCTCCACCCGTAGGGGAGAAATTGGTCAGTGGCACAAATTCATAGACAACGGAGAATGGGATGGGATGGAGAATATTTGTATTTATTAAGTGTCTACTGAAGATGCAAAAGTGAATAAATGAATTTTGTCTTTTTGGCTGGAAACCACAGGAAGCCAGCTTGGGTTCTTCTGCCTTCTCCCCTTTGCCAAAGGAAGACTCTATCAAAAGTTCTATTACGTGGAGAAGATAGAAATTCCCTGAAGGGTCAGGGTTTGGTCAGCAGTAAAAAAGGGTGAGGCCTGTTAGGGGGTCAAAACACCTGTCAGAACTATTATACCTCTTTATTTCGTTTACAACAAATTAATTTTCATTTTGAACCTCATTCCACTAGACAGGTAGGAAAGTGCACTTGTCATTTCTTGGGGTTTCTCTAGACACAAGCATTCGACTACCATTCCAGAGCTTGCTGCACTGCTAAGGCATAGGGTAGGGGCACTCTGGATTTGGGCCTACTGTCCGCGAAGATTACTTAGAGAATCCTTGTCCACATGTCTGCTTATTGCTGGCTCTTTGTGGTGTTCAGCCTGAGCTCTGCATGTAGAAATCTTTAACGAGGTGCCTATGATCCCTGCTTCCCAGCATGCTGTGCAGCCAATGCTCCCGAGAGTCACGTCACATGTTTGAGACTGTCAGGGACAGGTCTCTCCTACTGGTAAAACCCTCAGCTTGCAAACCCGGTCACAAACATTACACATTACAGGGAATATTCATTTCATGACAGGGAATATTTTTTCCCTTGTGTTCCTTCATCTAAATCATCCAACCCTCACAAATTCACTTAATCTTTCTACCGGCATTATAAACCTTCTAATTATCTTATCAACTTAGAATTTGAGCAAAGAATGTCAGGGTTTTTTTGCAAGTCACTATAGTGCTTTCCATCCTAACCACATCCCCCAACTGGTCCCCGACCTCTAGTCCAGAAGGCTGATAGGCCAGGGTCAGCATGAGTGTGGGAGGGAGAGGGAGAAATAGAGAGAGGTTGTCAGGGCACTGAAAAAGAGAAGATGCAGGGAGAAAGCCACATAAATTGATATCTGAAAAGATTATCCAGTCACGCCAAGATCAAGGATTAGCACTACTGGCAGATGGAAAATGACCTGGAATTATTCCAGGGACAGAGTTTGCAGGCCTTTCAGGGGACTTTTACGTAATCCCAGCTCAGATTTGCAAGGGCAGGCTGAGTTCATTTAAAGGGGCAGGATCCCCAGGGAAGAGTTAAGTACTTTTCCTGGTAGCCTGTGAAGCAATCTCTTCTCTTTTCATTTTGATGAGGGGTTCATGCTGCGGACAGGCATGTGTGTGTGTGTGTGTGTGTGTGTGTGTGTGTACGCCCACTGCACACATGCATGTGTCTGGAAAGGGAACGTACAAGGGGAAAGGAGTAGAAAAGTGGGTAGTTGTCCTGTATTTTATATTTTCTTTGTGAGTATGCATGTTATCTTGTGTAATAATAGCCAATACTATTGTGTCCTTCCTATGTGCCAGATACCATTCCAAATGCTTTAGGTGTCTTAATTAACTCAGTCTGTACCACCACCCTGTGAGGTAGGCATTGCTATCAACCTCATCTTATACAGCAGGGAACTGAGGCGTAGGGTCAAGTAACTGGCAGAGCTGGGATTTGAACCCAGGCAGTCAGCTCCAGGGGGCATGCTTGTCACCAGTTTTCCTGGGAATCGTGTTTCTCTGAGCCAACCAGTGTGCAGGCCAGCTCTTCGATGAATTCCACTCACACTGAATGCGTTGTGTGTGTGTGAGGGTCTGTCTGGCTCTGCGTGAGGACGAGCAGCCATGAGCAAGGCCCTGCCCCTGCCCTGAAGGAGCTCACCATTCTACCGTAATAGGTGGCAGGGTATCGGTCATTTTTGTCAACTGTATGTAGAAGAGATTTTTGATTTTCCCATTTGTAATTATCCTAAAAATTGGCATTACTGTGGAAAACACCTGGCTTTCAGGAGATAGGATGCTATGTGGTCCAACCTAAAATATGAAAATATTAGCTACTAAGATTTAATTATGTGTGAACATGTTGGACATTCATTAAAATGTAATGTCTAAATAACTAAATACCATACATCAGTGTGTACATTTTCCAATGCTCTTTCACCAGCTACAATGTACTAATAAAAATTAATTCTTCCCAGAAAGTTTTCAGCTGTCTTTCAATAGTTTGACTCTTTATAATATGATGTCTCCAATATTATTTATAGTGATGATTGCAATTTGCCAGAAGCCCCTATAGAAAGGTGTGAATGCTGGCCAGAAGCTCCAGGTAATGTTCTGTAGGCAAGGGCCACCTTGGGGGTGTGCCGTTAGCATGTACAATGTATGGGTTTCCCGTGGCAGGTCCAAAGGTGAGCGAGCAAGTTCTGTGAAACCATGTGCTTATGGCACTCAGAATGACACATCATTGCTTGCCATGGCCTACACAGATATAGCCATTCTTCCTCTGTGGTTATCTCGTTTATCTAAAAACAAATGTAACTTCCGGCCAAGATGAAGGCATAGGTGGACATACTGTGCCTCCTTGCACAACCAAAATTAAGGACAACAAAGATTTAGAAACAAGAAAACAACCAGAACTCATAGAAAATTGAACTGTACAGAAGGCTAACAACCATTCATCCAGACCGGTAAGAAGGGCGGAGTTGCGGCAGGAAAAAGTGGAGGTTAGTGAACCCAGGTGTGCAGGCAGTGGCTGGAAGATCCCAGGAATACAGGCAGCAGATAGCAGACCCCAGGTGCACAGGCGGTGGCTAGCAGAGCCCGGGCACAGGGTGGCAATGGTGCAGACCCAGTGAGGCCACACAAGGCGGCTGGCTGACCAGGTGGTCCCACATTCTCATGCAGATAATCCAGGGAAAGGGGAAGCGGTGGAAGGGACTGGAATCTGAGAGAGAGTGGAGCAAGCACCATTCTTCTCTATTGGACCCCGCCCCCACATACAGCGTCACAACTCAGCAACTGGGCTGCTCGGCCCTGGAGAACACCTAAGGCTCCACCCCTTACTACATAACAGCCTGACCAGACGCCCCCCCCCCAAAAAAAAATGGCTCAAACAGGAGAACAGATCAAAGCCTCAGAGCCAATTCATCCTGGCGACCAAGAGATAGCCAACCTATCAGATGCACAGTTCAAAGCCCTGGTCATCAGGATGCTCACAGAATTGGTTGATTTTGCTCACAAATTAGATGAACAAATGAAGGCTACAATAAGTGAAAGGAAGGAAAATGCACAGGGAACCAACAGAGATGGGAGGAAAACTGGGACTCAAATCAATGGAGTGGACCAGAAGGAAGAAACAAACAACCAAACAGAAAAGAAGGAAGAAATAAGAATTCAAAAAAATGAGGAGAGGCTTAGGAACCTCCAGGACATCTTTAAATGTCCCAGCATCCGAATTATAGGGGTACCAGAAGGGGAAGAAGAGCAACAAGTGGACAACTTATTTGAACAAATAATGAAGGAGAACTTCCCCAATCTGGCAAAGGAAATAGACTACCAGGAAGTCCAGGAAGCTCAGAGAGTCCCAAAGAAGGTGGACCCAAGGAGGAACACACCAAGGCACATCATAATTACATTAGCCAAGATTCAAATGAAGGAGAGAATTCTAGAAGCAGCAAGGGATATGGGCACAGTCACCTACAAAGGAGTTCCCATCAGACTGCCAGCGGATTTCTCAAAAGAGACCTTACAGGCAAGAAGGGGCTGGAAAGAGGTATTCCAAGTCATGAAAATCAAAGACCTACATCCAAGATTGCTCTATCCAGCAAAGCTGTCATTTAGAATGGAAGGGAAGATGAAGTACTTCTCAGATAAGGTCAAGTTAAAGGAGTTCATCATCACCAAGACCTTATTATATGAACTGTTAAAGGGACTTATCTAAGAAAAGGAAGATAAAAAACATGACAGTAAAAAGACAGCAAACTCACAGTTATTAACAACCACACCTAAAACAAAAGCAAACTAAACAAACAGCTAGAACAGAAACAGAAACACAGAAATGGAGATCACATGGAGGGTTAGCAACACGGGAATGGGTGGAGGAGAGAGGGGGAAAATGTACAGAGAATAAGTAGCATAGACAGTGGGTGGAAAATAGACAGGGGGAGGGCAAGAGTAGTGTGGGAAAAGTAGAAGCCAAAGAACTTATGACACATGGGCATGAACTAAAGGGGGGAATGTGGGTGGGAGGGGGTGTGCAGGGTAGAGGGGAATGATGGGGTAGAAATGAGACAACTGTAATAGCATAATCAATAAAAATATATTTAAAAAATAAGTGAATAAAAACAAATGTAGAATGAAATGACCCTCCTTTCCATGTAACGAGAGAGTGAGACGGTAGTGGGAAATGGGATGGCCAGCTTGTGTGGGCCCACAACCAGGGAACCAACCTCATGGCCCCTCCCTGCTGACTCTCTCCTTCTGCAGGTACCATGTCTGGCTAGAAGCCTTGCTGCAGACAGGCTCATCTCTCTTTCCCACTCCTCCATCCTGCTCCCAGGTGCCACATTTGGTCATTCCCCAGTGGGATGCCTGCCAAGCTGGCTGCCGCCCTGTGGTAGGTGGAGGCAGAGGATAGGCAGAGGTGATGTATTTGTCACAACTCAGAATCTCTGGAGGAAAAAAAATTGGCTTCCAATCTAAGCTCCCTAAGACAGGGATATTGTCCTTCTTGTCACCATGGCCAAGGACAGCACCTAGGTAGTAGGAGCCCCAGAAATCAGACTTCAAGCCACGAAGGAAGGAACAGAATCTGAATCACCAGCTAAAATCCCAGGAGCTGGGTCTGGTGGTCCAGGGACATGAAGCAGCAAGACTGAGATGGGGCAGAATGGGTTGAGCCAGTAAGAGGATGCAAGGGGACTGAGGTCGAGCAAACACCACAAGGCAGGCAAGAAAACACACCAAGTATGCCAAAAAGCAAACACATGTGCCAACCATTCATGAACTATTTTTTTAAACATTTTATTTATTTATCATTAGAGGGGAAGGGAAGGAGAGAGGGAGAGAAATATCAATGTATAGTTGCCTCTCATGTATCCCTTGCTGGGAACTGGCCTGCAACCCAGGCATGTGCTCTGACTGGGAATCAAACCACGATCCTCTGGCTCACAGGCCTGCACTCAATCCACTGAGCTACACCAGCCAGGGCTCATGAACTCATTTAAGAAACATTTATTGAATGTCTAGTTTGTGCCATGCACTATTCATTCCTGTTGCTAAAATGCAGTAGCAAATAAAACTGACAAAAAAATCCCTGCCCTTCCAGCTGACACTACATTACATGGGGGAAAATAAATAAATCAGATACATGAACAAAACATACAGTTCATTAGATAATGACAAGTACTAAGAAGAATCTAAAATCGGGCAAGAGTGACATAAAACATCAGAATCGGAAGGACTGGTAGCCAAGGCAGGAGTGATGGAGACAGATAGCATTCCGAGCAAAAACTGGAAGAAGTGAGGAGTGATTCCTGCAGCTGCCTGGCAGGCAGAGGAACAGCAAGTGCAGAAGCCCTGGAGCAGATCGAAACTTGCCTGGCTGCTTGGGGAGCAGCTCTGGTCCCGTAAAAAGCACTTGCAAAGGGTGGAGCAGAGTCCCAAGTTAGGATCTGTTACTGACTCTTCTGTGACTACCGTCAAAAACTTTTCAGTCCCATTCTCCAATTTCCGTTACCTCCTGTAAAGATTGGACAAGCTATTGCTCATTTTCCCCCAGCTGGAGCGGCCATGTAACCTAGTTCTAGCCAATGAAATGTAAGGGGGAAGAATGGAACCTGGGGAGCTTATGAGGAAGGAGTGAGACTTGGCTAGCAGCTGCCCCTGCTGCCTGCCTGTGACCCTGAATGTGTGAGCAGAGGCTGCTGGGAGCTGCTCAGCCCTCCGACAGCCGTGAGAACCACAGAGACACCAAGCCCAAGTTCTGACTCTGTGAGCCCCCGAAAGATCATCACCACCCACCAACATGCAGGCCTCTTGTCCTGTGAGAAAAGTCATCTTCTGTTGAAACAAGTATCAATCAGATAGCCTGTTCCCCAGAGCACAATGCATTCGAAATGGATGCTGAACTGTTTGTGATACTTGTGAATAAGAGGAAAAAGGCAAATTGGATGGTCACCAGAGCTGACTGGAGAGCCAAGGTTTCTGCTTCGTTGACTCAGCTGTGTTCTGTGTCCCAGGAGAAAGTGTCAGTGCCCACATCTGGGCAGCGGAACCCCAGGTGGAGGTTCTGGCCGGTGGAGCAAACTGAGAGGTGGATTTCATTGGACGGTGCCCTACTAGGAGGAGGGAGACCTTTCAGCTGAAGATAAATTGGTGCTAATTAATCGGCTTCATCTTCCACCTGGCTGTCACATGGCATAAGGACTGAGCAGCAGCTAGGGCTCTGTCCTGACAGATATTGGGCATCTAGAAGTTTCGAGGACAGAGTTACTGCCCGTAGCTATCCGCAAGCAAAACAGAAGTGAATCTCCCCAAATGCCATTAAACTGTGCTGGGGGTGGAGGGTGGGGGTGGGTTAGGAGGGTGAAATTGTCCTTTGCTGAGATGTGAGTGGGTTTCAGTGGCTGTGCCAGGACACATCCCCAGCCGTGAAAATGCTAGGAACAGGGGAGTAGTTATAAGAAAACAAATTTATCCTTTAAAAGATTATGGAATATTTATGCAATCAAATGACCTTTCCTTACACACCAAATCACTATTGAACTCCTTTAAGCGTAAATCCCCTTAACAGAGGAAGAACTTTGAAATTCTCAGCCTAAACTGCTAAGGGATGATGCCAGTTGAAGGTTAATTGGAAATAAAAGACAAAGAAGCTCAGACTCCAGTACGAAAAGGTGGTGTTGTTGATGGACTAATTCAGTCAGGAAATATTGTCTACCACCTGGTGTCCAGGTATGGTGCCCACCCTGCTGGACCACACAGTGAAATGTGGGAGGAAAACTTTTAACAAATGGGAGATTGTATATATGTATTGTGTGTGTGTGTGTGTGTGTGTGTGTGTGTGTGTGTGTGTGTGTGTGTATTCCCCTGAAGGAAAGGAACAGCGTTCTAAGAGAGAAAAATAAAAGCGAACCCTAATTCGGAAGTGAAACAAGGTTTCCGGAGAAAGCGGCATCGAGCCCAGACTGGAAGAGGAACCAGGCATCAAAGGAGTAGCAGCACCCGCGTTCCAGGTGGACACACTCAACTTTACAGGAACCCTTAGACTGCAAACATGAAACTGAGCCTGGGCTACACTAATTAACCTTGACATTAAGAAGCAGTCGGAGAACCTAAACTAGCATCCACATGACTGTGAAAGGGCCCTGGCCCTTGTCAGTGCAAGTTCAAAGCTTTGACTGAGCCACCAGCGTCTTGACATCGGCCCCCACCACTCCCCTGTCAACCCCAAGGAACCTGCAGCTCCTTTAAACTGAAGACAGTACAGGAATGACAAGGGGCCTCTCCGCTGGTGGTCTGGAGCACCTAAGTGGCCCTGCTGTTTGCCTTAACAGTTCTCCAGAAGCTGCTCTTTGTGGCACGTCTTCCACGTGGACAAAAAAATAATGTAAGAGAAATTAATTTCTTTGAATGTGAAACACAAAGATTACTCTTTTAGAAAATTACCATTTTTAATCCTGACATAGCTTTGGACCTCAAATTAGATGGAAAGCGTACAATATACTAGCATTTCGAATCCATGTATAAAGAAAATGGCATGTGAGTGTGCTCTCTCTCCCTCTCTCTCACACACACGCACACACACACTCCCAAACACGCAGAGGTTGCAATGTACGTTCAGAAAATATTCTGGCGAAGGCTCAGCTCTAATCCTCCCCAAATAAAGAAATCCTATTTTAGACACCCCCATAAAGAGAATTTCTACAACCTTCCTAAGTATTTCTTTTTAATGTTATAAATGTTCCAGAATTTTTAATGAAATCTAAAGATTTTTAGTTTACTTGCCTTTAATCGAACTACCAAATTTGTCAGTTCTCTACATGTTTGGAGACAAATACTGCCATTTAGTTTGAAATCTGTAGCGTTGTCATTTCCCATTTTCTCCAAACATTTAATGACCATATTTGCTATTGTACTTATTATTTATACTGCACCACACCAGCAGAAGGTTCTTCACATGAAAGAGAACACAAAAGAAAAAGCAGTGAGCCCTTTGCTCCAAAGGAGTTATCAGCCAGCACCTCCTGATCTCCCCAAGGTATCAGTTAGATTTGCTGAACAGTTAAGATGATAAAGGACCAGGGCTCTTTATTTTGTTCCATTAATTTTCTTCCATAATGTCACGGAACGCAGAACAAGAGCTGAGTGTGAGAAATAACGTACCCAGGAAAAAGAACATTAGTGCCCGCATCTAGATGGCAGAAGGGCTCTCAGAGAAAAATTGGCTTCCTAGGAAAGTGTGACACGAAATGCCCTGTGCCATAGTTTCTGCCCTGATATTGATGAGACAGAATCATGAGAGAGAAGGGGAATGGGAGGAAGTCAAGGCTGCAGCCCACACCAGCGTGCCTCGCCCGTGATTCCTGCGCGCTGCCGGGCCCTCCTGTCCTCCGTAGAAACGTGCCCGGGAATGTAGGGTATATCGGAACGGAGCAGCAAAGAACCAAGATTGGGCTTTTCCATTTCGATTGTAGATTCCCTGGAGGAAATTAGAAACACATTTTAAAGCGAATTTTGGAATCCTCCTTTTCATATGATTGGCACAACGTTAAGTCCAAGATATTACACTTCTCTTTTTGTGATATTCCTGGTTCCAAATGTAACTATAGATCACTACTGATGATATTATAAAATTAAACTTTGTATAGCTTGACTTTTTCAGCAATCCTTGATCAGCGGACATGAGCATGTTTAGTAGAGAGCACTTAAAAGATTTAAAAGCTTTGAGCTAGCACCATAAAATGCTGAGAATGAAAGGCGTTGAATGAGCTAGTTTATTTGTTACCAAGATAACAGATGAGGACATGTTTATAAATTAGATGCCTGGGTAATACTAAAAAATATAATTCATATCTTGTGTGGTGGAAGTTCTTTTTCACCAGATTTTTGACTGCTTTATGCTTTGCCGTTGAGTGTTTAAATTACAAATTGTTTCTGAGTAAGCCAAGCAGCCCTGCCAGTGACTGGATGGGGAAGTTAGACTCCTTCTGAGATTCAGTACCCCTGAGTCTGTCTTTGCAATGGACCAAACCACAGGCTGGACTCCAGCCTTACTCAGCTGAATGGCTTGCTGAGCGCAGCAGCCGTGGCTCCTTCGCTTTACCTCTCAGTTGGTTCTGAGTTCAAGTTTCCACCTTGAACTCTATTTCCACAGAGTTGCATTATAACAGGCTCCTTTGAACCTCAGCCGTAACAAGTTTGAATTAAGGGAGTTTCCTTTTTCTTATTTTTCAATCTATCGTATTAAAATGGATTTTGACAGCTCTGACAATCTATGCAACCTTCAGCCATTCGAGCATTGTATGGTGATTCAGGTCACAATTAAAAATCATCTACAGGCGCCGTGAGGCATGGAGTAGATGTCATCTATATGATAAAGTGTCTCAAAATAACTGAGAAATTACAGGTTACTTGGTCCAAGTGTGTTCATCAATGTATTGTATATTGTCTGATTTATATCTGTTACAAACATTTCTAATAATGGAATATATTGTTCAACAAGATGAAGCCTGAAAAGGCTCATTAACTCTAAATTTGATTCAGCATCTCTATTTCTTTTCATTTGCGGAATCATGATTCCGTTATCCTGCGATGTGAGCTTAATTACATGAGCAGTGAACAACCCCTAAATCTAGATGCATGTTCAGTTCAGTGCAAAATAAATATTAATGTTGGGATTCTTATTCCTGAAATGCTTTTCTGAACAAATTCATTTATCTCCTTTAGTTTTCTTCTTAGGATTTCTAGACTACAGCATGAATTAGAAATTGTAGAATCATGGAATTTTAGGTGGTGAGGTCCTCCGAGGTCACAGAACTAGAAGAATGTGTTAAATGACTCGCAAGTATGATAAGAAAATAATTCTTATAAAGGCATCAGATTTATCATTAGATTTAACATCCAACAAGGAAATACATGGCAAATGTTACAACAAAAAGGTTAGACCTAAAAGGTGAACTAAGTAAATAAACAATTAGAGACTGAAATTTAATAACTTAGAGAAAGTGGAGTCAAACCCGAGCACATAACTCAAAGGAAGCTGAGAATATTGCGGGGAAAGGGAGAGATTTCCTTCAAAATGTGTACATGCTCACTCTAGGCCCACGTGAATTGCTGGGCAAGCTTTCTTCTTTAAATTTAAACATGAGTGTTTTTGTTCTGATTCTTGGACACTTTCCTACTCCTCAACATGAGAATATTTTGTTTCTCCTTCCTCCTGAATTACTTGATTCTTTACACCCAGTTATCACCATTAAAAAATAACCAAAGAAATATTTATTGGGAAATTAATTTTACCTTAGGTTTTTCTAGGGGGTGACATATTTTTACATTATTTGTAGTTTTCACCTTTATTCTTCATTGCAAAGACATCTTAGACAAAGTTGCAGACTTTTAGATTCATAGAGTTTAGTTACATGACACTTGAACTGTGGTGCATCAGGCTACCAACCAGCATTTTTCCAGTAATGCAGATTTCTACTTTCTCCAGTCATTTTCTTCTGGCAGGCTTCCTTTCCGGACTTATTCTTGTAACAGTTGCTATGCCTTAGCCAAATAATCCGTGCTAGCTCTCTTTCCTCACTGTCTGTGCAGCAGAGGAAATGCATTCCAACTAGCGGCTGTAGAGCAAGGTGTGTTGGAATCTTAGCATGCGTTCAGGTACTCTAAATGGTGTATGAGAACAGGTCGCTGGACCGGCTCCTAATTCCTAGGGCAGGGGGCTGGTAATCCTCATTTCCGACAAGGTGATGCTGCCTCTGCGCAGGTGGAGCCCAGAGGCCAGATTCACAGCCGCTGAGCATGGGGAAACAAGGGAGCCAAAAAAAAGTCTGCAGTAATCCTGTGCTGTGTGGCTACACAGCACAGGATTACTGCAGACTTTTTTTTCACCGTCATTGCAGACTGCAGCAGATGGAAGTAGTCTAGGAATTAAACAACAACAATTGGTGTTTCACGGAGTCCGAAACGTCAGGGAAACGAATCGGAAGTAAGAACGATGGAGCTGGAATAATTTTCAAAGGCTGAAGACTCTCCAGCATTGAGAGGGTTTCGGATTGCTGAAGCTGCTGTTACAGCTACCCTCACCGAGTTTGCCACCCTGACACCCAAATCTAAGGCATCTACCTTTCTCTACTCACTTTTCAAAATTATCCCGGTCTGCTTTGACCTGACCTTTCCAGAATGTCATTCTAGAAGGTCGTGTTCTTTTACTAGGCCTGTTTTTTTAATCTTTAAATGTCCACGTTGTACTTCAAAATATGCAAAGACTCTTCCTGGGGTTAATGTTGTTTTCCCCAGTGTGGTACAGCTTTCCTGAGATCCAATCCTGCGAGTTTGTCCGCCCTTACATTCTTCTTCCCTACTGGGAGCTTTGCCACTGGATGAATGACCAGAAAGGTGAAGTCTGGATACTTTCGCCTTCCCTACTCACCTCCAGTGGCAGTGTCTGGGTCACTATTAGACGTTACCTTAGCAAACAGAGGGTGGAGAGTGATCTCTCCGGAAACAGAGGCAAAATCATAGGTTGTCACGAATCAGGCACCCATGCCTGGATTGTCCTCAGCTATGTCCTGGGTCGTTTACTGAAGGAAGCAATCTCTCTAAAAAGAGATCTAGGGATATGACCGGTGGATTACAGCATGGTTTGCAATATTAAAAACTGAAAACAGGCAAAATGTTTATCAATGTGGCTTCCATCTCTGGAGGTTCCACTGTCTCAGGGAAGATAAGGATTGAGAAGACGCGCCGGCTCTTGGGCCTTGGCTGAGAGGCGACGTGGCTTAAGGAAGCTTCCCTGTGTGCCACTGCAGCGAGGGAAATGGCGGCATGGAGAGTCGGAAAGAGGACGGTAGCTCGTCCTCTTTTAGGACCCCCACCCAAAGAGACCTGGATCTCTCATGTTTTTCTTTCTCCCTATTAATATCTGAAGTCAACAAGCAGGCTATTAGGTGAAAAACCAATTCACGAAAGTTAGATACCACCCTTTTCCAAATTATCTCCTTATAATCCCCTCAATCTTAACAGATATCACTGGAAAAACAAAATTTAAAAAAAAAAAGTAATGAGAAAGGGCTTGGGGTCTAATCCAGGGGTTGGCAGACTGTGGCCCATTGGCCAAATCTGGTCCACTGTCTTTTTTGGTGCCCCTTGCAAGCTCTGTACGAAACTCATACAGATGAGAGTTCTCAGATTTTTAAAGGTTGGGGGGAAAATGTCAGGATTACTTTATGGTACATGAAAAGTATCTGAAATTCACATTTCAGGGTCTGTAAACAAGTTTCACTGGAGCACAGCCACACTCACTCGCGTACATGTTGTCCCTGACCTCTTTCGTGTCACGGTGACAGATGTGAGAAGTTCCAGCAGGGACCGGGATGACCCACAAAGCCTACAAGATTTCCTTATGTGGGCCTTTGCAGAAGTTTGCTGACCTCCGGTCAAAAGATTTGGGAACAGCCTGTTAAACAAAGTGACACCAACTGTTCCTTTGCTGCTGAACTTCTCCCCTTTGAAAGTGCTGAAGTAGTTCTGCAGCTCCCAGAGGGAGCAATGGTTTGCAGCAGCGTTTCCGGCAGCAGCTGGATGGAGAGCCCCTCCGTTCTGCGGCATGGTTTATGCCGCACATATTTTGAGCAACACCAATTTGGGCAATGTCATTCTTGAGCGCTGGCCCTCAAAGCGGGGACACAAACACAATCGAAAGGAACGAAGAGCTAATGATGAAACATCAGTGAATGAATTTGCAAGGATGGCCCAGGTAAAAAGAGGGCTTGAGTTCTAAATGTCTCTCAGATTTTACCCACAGGAAGTTCTGGATGGCTCCTCCTTGGAATATAACAACAGGGGGTAACAGGGGAGTGGGGTGGAGGGGGATAAATTCGAGGAAAGAAACTTTTCTATTAACAAAATAGTCCCACCATCTTTACATTGAAGGAAAGAGAGAGAGAGGAAGGGTAATTCGAATGCGCTTTCTGTAGTTGCAATCCCTAAAGCCGTGGGAAACTAGTAAATATTATGCAACAACAGCTACCACCAGTTCACTGGGATTTTAGGAGAGGGTCAGGCTGTTCTTTCTGGAGTGAAAAACAAGAAAACGAAAAACCATGTTCTTCTTTTTGTGGAATAATGGCGACCTCCAGTGGCTGTCTTGTTTGATGGCTTGCTTTATATTTTCTCAAACTCTCCTAAAAAACCATAGAAATAAAATGCACATTTTAACTGTGAATACATTTGTTTAGTGACTATGTGTTGCATGGTGCTGATGCTGTTGACACTGCTCTGAGAATTAGGAGGGGAGAGCAGAAAGAGCCCGGGGCAGAGTTAGAAGCCCCTGAGCTGCGAGACAAATGTCACAAATGAAAGCTCAGACTCCGGACTCTGCCCCTTTTGACATTCCAGAGCCTTGGGCTCCTCACAGCACTTTCCTGAGTAGCAGGGAGACCATAGGCAGAAACGCTCTTTGTATTCTGACGCATATTGCACGTAAGAGATGGTACTACGTTACCACACAGTTTCTTACAGTTTTAAAAACGTGCCAATACATTGGGGATACCTGGGATCCATATAGGAATGGACAAGAGAGCAGTTCAGGCCCAAGAAGAGGAGAAAACAGATTGCCCCATGACAGCTAAAATATGACGTCAACTCCAAATGGACCGGGAAAAAGGACTGTGAAGCCACCCGGGGTTACCGTGAGTTCACTGAGAGGGACGCCGTGGGTTGCCAATTCCTTCCCTGTTCTCCCTGCCTGGCAGCACCCTGGCTTTGCGTGGGGGTTCACCGTCTTGTGCACTGCAAGTCACTTCCCTTTCTCAGGGAAAGGGTCTGACCCTGGTTGTATGATCCCGCCCAGATGCATGGGAACCGAACTCTTCCTCGGGCGGCAGCATGGACACGCTGGGAAAGATTTTCCTTGCTATTTAAAATGGATTTATAGAAAGTAACCCCCTCCCCACTCTGGAGGAGATGTTGTCGTGTTTGCGTGTGTCACCAGAGGCTTCCGTGGCTATCTCTGACTGTCGGGGGACACACTGGTGATGCCCCGAAAGTGACGGAGCAGAGAGGCTGACCGCAATAACGACCTGAGCCTTTGAGGACAGTGTTGCGCTGTGGGCTGAGCCGGCCGTAGAACTGCCTGCCTCTGGACTTCTTGTGAGCTTCTGAGCCCATGGGTTTTTAAGCATCTCTCGTTGGGCATTCCGAGACTTGCCGCTGAAGGCGTTCTTCCATAGTCCACCAGGTGCTGCCTGCCGCTCTCCGAGGCCTCTAGGCTTGGAAATGCCTCCTCTCTTTGAATCCTCTGTAGCACACACTCGGAGTCATACCTCAATATCATGCGCACCATCATTTTTATATTAGTGAAACAACAGGAGGTCAGACAAAAGAAGAGTCTTTGTGAAGGAGAAGATACTGGTAAAATGTCTGAAGAATGGCATCACCGCAGCCTTTATCTTTGGCTGTGTGGACGGGTACCCGGTTCTTATCTCCCTTCACTATGTGCCAGGCTTGGAGATAGTTACCTCTACCCACCTTGAGGCTTAGGGATAGGACTGAGTAAGACTCTCCGTCTGAAACACAGGTTCTCATTGGGTAACGGTTTCCTCTCTGCCTCGTCTTCATCAATATATACCCTTGCATCCATCACATCTTACCGAGAGCTCACCTCACGTAAACTCTCCCCAAATCAAATCCATCAGTAAACATATGTCCCCTTTGCACTCAAGATTATGGTCTGCATTTTGATACAACTGCTTAAGTTCACTACTACCTGCAGGCACATTCTGTCTTCTCGGTACACACCGGGATTGCAAAGAGGCCAAGCAAGGAGAGGTTTCGGCTTCCACATATTCATGAGTCTGCATGTTCTCTGGCTCTTCTCAACTCTTCCCTAATCCTCCAATATTTAGCCACTGGACCTAAACATATCCATTACCGATAAGTGGTGGGAACCGCGACCCAACTGACATAAGGGTGTTGAGCTGCTCAGATGGCTAATGAAGGTCAGAGTGACCTTGCTCTTTACTATGCAGCCTGCCAAGTGGCTTTTTAACTTTATGAAAGCTAGTTCCTCCCCCTGAGTGGGAAGAATTTGGTTACTTGTGTGGGAAGGAAATAAGTTGGGATCTGGCCAAAGAACTAATAGCACCAGAGACCTGCTTTACATCAACTAGTAAGGCAGAGCTTCCTTTCAACTCCCTGGACATTCTTGAAATGACTAACAGCAAAGACCTAATGATTGCCTTTTATGTGCCCGGGAGCATTCTAAGTGCCTTTCCATGTGTGCTCTCGTTTAGCGCTCGCGGCGCACTGATGGGGTGCGTGTGACAACGATCTCTGTTTTTCTCATAAGGAAACAGAGGCACAGAGAGGCGAAGAAACATGCCCAAGAGCAGACTGCTAGTAAGCGGCAGACCTGAGAGTCAGCCTTGGCCCGTCTCACCCCACAGCCTGCTCTCTTCACCATACGTTGCACCCTGGTGCGTGCTCCTTACTGCCCACCTGCCCTAATTCACTGTTGATCTATTCGTGAGACATGCATACGCAGGGAGTTCAGAGACAAATTAGACATTGTCTCTGCTCTAAGCAACACCATAACCCAGCTGGGAAACAAACAGAAGAATAGGTGACAGAGACCCAAGGCGCTCTGGACTTACCCTGTTTTGTCATCCGCTGCACCCTCTGCCCTCAATCCATTTGAACAGACTAATGCTCAGCTGAAATTTTGTTTTGTTTTGTTTTTTTATCATGATTGCTTTGCTGTGTGTATTAGTTCATGAGGACTGCCATCACAGAGACTGGGTGGCTTTAAACAGTCGAAGTTTCTTTTCTCACAGTTCTAGGGGCTAGAAGTCCAAGATCAAGGTGTCAGTAAGGCTGGTTGCATCTGAGGCCTCTCTCCTTGGCTTATAGGTGATCATCTTCTCCCTGTGTTTTCACAAGGCATTCCCCTCTACACCCGTCTTTGCTCTGTGTCCAAATTCCCTCTTCTTATAAGGATACAAGTCAGGCTGGACTAGGGCCCATCCTAATGACCCCATTTTAACTTACCTACCTCTTCAAAGGCCCTTTCTCCAAAGAGAGTCACATTCTTAGTTGCTGGGGGTTAGGACTCCAATATATGGGATGGAGCCCAGCCTGTTACACTATTAACTCCCCACCCCACCATCTCCTCCAAAAAGTGCTTTGACGTCATTATTGACTGTAAACCCCTAGTACTTGGAAGAATTAAAAACCCTTCTCAGCTCAAGGCAGGGAAACAAGAACATAATTATGGATATTGCAAGCAAAGTATGTAATTAAGATGTTGCTCATGATTCCTGGGGTCATGCTTTTGGTTATTCAAAAACACTGCCTAGGATTGTTTTCATAGGCCGATTTAATATTCTTCTCGTTGCAAGATATGACATGTGTGTCTGACATGGAGTGAAGTTTATCCTAATAAAAAAGTAGGTTGAACTCCCCCCTTTTATCCCCTAAAGTGGTTAGTATATCTCAAACATCTGGGGCAAGATAAAATGAAGAGCTGGTGCTAGGCGTGAGGGTAAAGTAAGTAGAAGGGCTGGGAAGACCTTCTTACCCCGTTTGTAGCGAGGCCCATTACTCACTTCAGTGACACTGAAGGCAGTGTTTCCTGTGAATAAATTTGACCTTTGTAATAGTCACAGAGTGTACAGCATCCGGGAGACAGTCAGTCAGTAACATTGTAACAGCTCTGCGTGGTGCTGGCTGGTTTCTAGACCTTCTGGGGGATCACTTCGTAAGTTACATAAATAATATTGAATGTCAACTATAACTGACAAATAAAAAAACTAAAAAAAAATACATTTTTATACAAATAAATAATGAACAAAAAATTAAAAAGTGGATTGCACTTTGCAATTTGCAATGTGTAACATTAAAGTAACAAAGTCACACCACAGGCTGAAACAGCGTTCAGATATCGTGTTCAAAGGGTGGACAACTCCCCCCACGCACACACACCCCAGCACTAACTATGTAGCTGTGTCCATCTCAAGACCTAGTAACTTGGAAAAGGAAATCATTCTCACGCTTTCACATGACTGGACAAAACTCCACCAGGTGGGCGTCTAACCCCCCCCTCCAGGGACACTGGCAATGTAACTGAGTCCAACCTGAGCTTCATCCTGGCATTGTCTCACCCACCAGCAGGTACCTGTGGTGCAGTGTGATTCTCTAACAAAATGTCACAGGGCAAACCCTCATTCACTTCCAATGACTCACAGCAATGGTCCCCAGAGTGCAGGGGAGGGGTTAATAGATTTCGTAAAAAGCCATTGTTAAAGCTGAGTAAATGGCAATTTTATCACTGTTACTAAACGATGTATTTTCTTTGGACATAAATGAAAGGTTTGTAGAAGATCACAAGGCAGGCTTCCTCATGAATTTTTCCAAGAATTAAATATTTCCCAACAATATCTCTCTGTTAAATCCATTAGAATAGCTTTTCATTTCTGAATGACATTTGAAGCTAGTATATTAAAGACATTTTTCGTGAAGAATTTTATTTTATCATGGCAGCACCTTGCCTTCCTTGGGGAATTTCAAATTATTTGTAAATACAAATGTTATAAAGATCAGGAACACCATCTTCTCTCTGATAAAATCCAGAAAACTTTGAAAAGAGAGGAATAAAAAAACTCCCATAATCCTAAAATTGTTCTATTTCAAGATAAAAAGATTGGATAGGATTTAAGTTTTCTCCTATTTCTAATATTCTTGTAATTCTCTGATTTTTCCAGGTAACTATCAACCAAACTAGAATAGTGTATTTTTTTCAAAGACTAAAGTGTAAAAAAACACTTACGCAAATCTCTTTTAAGGAAAAACATATCTTTAGCTCCCAATGTTGACTTAAATTACTTTTATAATAACATTACTTAAGTAGATTCAAACATAAAACTAAGTTTATGCTTATAATACATATGCAAGTATAAAAGAAAGAAAACCTTTATAAATGAAACAATCAAGCATTAATTGAGTATGCCCGATCCATTCATTCGTTCCAGAATTGCTTATTGATATGCACTATGTTCCAGGCACCAACCCATTCGTTCCAGAATTGCTTATTGATATGCACTATGTTCCAGGCACCAACCCAGCTGTCGGGGGCCACAGCAGTAAACAACGAGGGATGAAAATTCCTTCCCTCTCAGAATTTATATCCTAGTCGTAGAGAGAAAGAGACAATTTTTTTAAAAAAAGTATCGACTGCATACCATATGAAATGGAGATGTGTTGGGGACAAAGAGTGGGAAAGGAAGTGGGCACTGCAAGAGAAGGATGCTGTTTTTAGCAGAGGTTTCCATCAAGTGCCAGCCCGGGCTCACATTCTGCCTCCTAGAGCTCAGTCACATGGGCCCTCGCCTAACAACACTAAGGAGACTGGGAAGCTCAGAAACTGAGTCTCGCCCTACAACCACAAGGTCAAGGAAACGGATTCTGGTGAAAACACAGCCGTCTTGGCATTGTAGCATTTCCTCCCTGGATTAAGCAGCCTTATTCCTGAAAACAGCAGGACATTTCTCGCAGGGTAGACCCCGCCTCACTGCGCTTACCGCAGGGCTGAGGGAGAGGCTCAGGGCGCACCCTCCCCGTGGGCAAGGGGGTTGCAGGGGGAGGGGAGGGAAGGGATGAAGGAGTGAAGGCTGCTGATTAATCCTTTCAATCTCACCAATCAGAGAAAGGGGCAAGAGAGACTCCAGGGGTGCTAATGTAGGAACATCACCCACTTGGAAATATGACCTTTTTTCTATCCTTGCTCCCCAACACAGCTGCCTGAGTGACCCTGTTAAACACAAGTGTGGGGGGGTATCACTTCTTTGCTCAGAAGGCCTCAATGGCATTCTACCTCACCCAGGTAACAGGTGAAGTTCTTCAGGATGGCCTCTAGGGCTCATCATGAACTGACTCTTCCCCACTGGACATCCCTAGATCCCTGTCCTCGCTGCTCCTTTGGCATCATCGTTGCTCACTGCACTGCAGCCACACCTGTCTCCTTGCTGTTCCCCGGATGTGCCACATTGGCTCGCAGGCCAGGCCTCTGCCCTGGCTCTGCCCTCTGAACGCTGTGCTCCCAGCTGTCCACGTGGCTCCCCTTCTCCTCCTTCAAACCTTATTCATTTCCATTGAACTGAATAACGGGCCTCACCATAAATTATGGAATAAGGTCTTCCCAATCCTTCTGTTTACTTTGTCCTCATTTTTAGGACCAGCTGTGCCATTTTTCACACTCTCTCTTCCCCGTCTATTGGCCAGATGTAGAGACTTCAGCAGAATACTCTAAAGCCCTTGGGGATAAGCCGCATTACGGAAGGTCACCGAATGACCAAGTTGAAGTTCACCTGGCAAGCGGGAACATCCTTATTGGATTTCTCATGGCAAGAAATAAACTCGTGTTGTATTAAGCTATTTATGAGATTTTAGGGGTGGTTTGCTGACAAAACAGCCTTATTTATCATAACAAATACAGTCACATTCTCCAAAGAGCTTTTAGCAGTAATAAAGCAAATACATTGCCCCCACCTTTCTGAATCCTTGTCCATGTTTCAGTTTGTTCCAATCTGGGGAGTGGAAAGAGGGTGTTATTTATAGATTCCCCAAGCTCCACAGATCGCACAGTTCTCTCGGGGTAGCTAACAGTCACCGGCTGTGGGGCCCGGGAGACGGGAGCCAGCAGGGCATTTGGTGGGTTTCGTATCTAAGAATATCCCAAATGTTGGCTAATTTTCAATGGCGGCATTGTGTAGGGAGCAGTGTACGGTTGTTTCCCAAATGTTACCTTTTTTCCCCATATTGCTGGTAAATACAGAATCTGTTGCACCTCATTCCTAAGTCCTCCTGGGGTGGGGGAGTGGGCAGCCCAGTTTCATACATGCGGAGAAGATAGCCTAACCTATGCTTTAAGGATAGTTGATTCATAGGATGTGATCATACTCACATACTGCTCTTTTTCCTAAAGAATGAAATTAAAATTCTGTGAATGAGGTAGGGGACATTACCTAAATTTAGCAAGCAATTATTCTTTACAACCATATGGTTTTTGAGGTTGGTGTAAAAACAGTTAAAGATTTCAGTCAGTGTCAGGAATATTTCACCTGCAGATGTAATTCCTCTCCAGGGAAACAGGGTCAAGCTCCATTATTTGGACCCACGATGTGAGGTGAATTAAACAATGCCCACGACTTAGCCAACAGGACGAGCCCTGCGTTTGATTCATTAAACACTTACCCCAAGCAATGCAAGGTAGTAAACCCCATTCTTAGTTAGATCACATCTCCTCTTCCTGAGTCCTATAAAGGTGTGTCCAGTGAATTTCTCCCTTTTGCCGTACCAGGAAACGGGATCAATGAAAAACTGGTTATGTCCCAAAAAGCGCAAGACACTGAAAATGGCTGCACCCCAGGCACCTACTGAGGCGGCTGTGGTTGATGTTACATCCACCCTGACGGAGGGATACCCTGAGACACCCCCTGAGTCCTCAAAATCTCCACAAGGAGTAACATTTGGGAACCCGGACCACAGCAGAACCCGAGCATTGGCTCTCCCGGAAGACACCATCATCAAGCAGGCCCTGGCCCGTGAGAGACTTCTATCTTGGTGAATAAATGGGCCATCCAGTTGATAATGATTTCTGTGGGTTTTTTTTTTTCTTTTCATCTGAGATTTCCATTTTCTTTTTGTAGTATCTGGTTTTAAAGATTATTTAATTTAGTGCAGCCATGACAGATGGCGCAGGAGCTGAAATACTGTATAAATCATTGGCCAGCCCACGGAAGTTATGCCGTGATCAATGGTGAACTGTGCTATTCACGAGAATACACAGGCAGCGTGTGCTAGCGCTCGCTCTCTCTCTCTCTCTCTCTCTCTCTCCTGCTCGCTGGAAATGATTCACGTATATGTAGGCCTTTGAGTTCCTTTTTTTTTAAAAAAATTGTCAGTAGTTTTATTTATATTTCTTTCTGACCTTCCTCATATTAAGCTAGGGCTCATAATATTCTGCATTTTGCATATTGTTATTAGTTTCATCTTATCCATATTAAAAGAAAATATTTGTATCTCAAATTGTATTTATTTCTTCATAGGCCAGTGTTCATTTTCTTTCTGTCACCTTTATAGTATTTAACAAACTATTTAAATTCTATACGGTTGTATTTGCCATTGAAAATTTTTATCACACCTAATGTGGGTAAAGTTCAGAAAATTAGTTAGCTAATTATGAACACTGACGGGGGGAACTATTTTTACCAGTGGTTTTTCTGGAGTGAGTGCAGACAAACTCAATGAATAACTGTTGTTATTTGTTATCTTTTTAAATCCCCACTCCCTCCTCCAACCTACCTAAATCATTTATGGTTCGCAACCTGGGCACTCATTAGTCACGTCAGAGGCGCTTTCAAATTGGCCGCTGTCGGAGCCCCGTCCCCGGGCACCGAATTCAAATGTGCGCGGGCATCATGCAAAACAAACATAAAAACAAAACAAAATAAAATCGTCCTAGGTGATTCTGATCCATAGCCAGGGTCTTCGTTTATTCCAGAGTTTGAGATCTGGACCGGAATGATGTGATTTGACTGTCTTCTCTCCCACAGCTGCCATCACAGATAAACCTGAGGATGTGACCTGTGAATTAAGAATTAGCGGCAAAGTGACTGAAAACTTTAAAACTGCCCAAACTTTACACTTTCACTAAGTACAACAAAAAAAACTGTATCTGAATTGACATTTTTAAAAAACTCCAAAGTGACTCCTGGAGCCAGCTAAAAATATAGACACACAAACTCGTACACATACAGGTGTATGCATACATGATGATATATTTGTTTTCTATCTGGTAGTGCATTCTTGCCAACTATTTGCTATGGAAACACAAGACTGGCTCCTACTATAGATCATTGCATGTTTGGGGCCCCCATTCAATGCCTGATAAGCAGCTGACATAGCAAAAGAGGCAGCAGGTCACAGCAGTGACCTCACTGTTAACAGTTAATGCTTCTGTAAGGAAGCCACTGTGCTACGCACTTAGCACATGAAATGTTAGCCTTTCTGCTATGTAGGTATCCTTCTCATATCCATTTTATACACCTCACATAGATGTCTTTACTAAATTCTATTGTAATGCTTCCCTTTGAATTGTATGAAAGGTCAGTGTAGAAATGCCCATTTGAACACGATTGTGCTTTTGGCAAAAATACAATTAGAGACATTGATTACGATGCTGCAATAATAATAACAATAAATGTGAATATATTGAAATCAATTATAAAAAACATATCTCTAAATACAAATACATTTTCCTTATTCTTTTATTAAACAAACAAAACCTACTTACTCCAACATGTTGCCTTTTATGTCCTATTAGTAAATATTGACTAAATTCAGTACTTAAGAGTAGTAATTATTATGCTCTTGTGTTGATCATATTTTTAATACTTTTTAGTTGATTTAGTTTTCTTTTTATTTTTAATTGGCCTTATTTTCATTATATTTGATTTTGTAAGTCCACACCAATTGTTTTCCTGGAATAAGCGCAACACAGATGTGAGATAAATGTCTCCAGTGAGCAGGGCTGCATGTCAGTCTAGACCTCGGAGAGATTTCCATACCTACGGTTCAGGCCAGAGCATGTGTTGATTTGTCCCATGGATATAAGTATTCTATTATCAAATGTAAATGCTTAGATGAAGTAGCATTTTCTTGTTCGTGGAGTTGCTGTGGTTAATTAGCTTGTCTGCCCCTTCTTCCTCCCTCGCTTCTTTCCTTCCATATTTATGTACTGAGACTCCACTATATGCCGCCTTTTCTAAGCCTTAGGAATACAGGTTGGGTCCTTGCTTTCGTGACATTTATTTCTAGGATTTAGGAAAGAACCAATTAGCCCTGTAGAAAATATTATCTAAAGTAAATAAGTATTTCTTTTATACATTTCCTCTGATTAAAAAGTGTATATATACACACGTATATATGCACACACACACACATAATATATATCTCCTGTCCTTATCTCTTTTCACTGAAGAAGGAGCCAGCTCTGGCCTCAGTTCTCTGGCGTCCAAGCACATCCATGCTCCCAACAGCACAGATGAGCATCGCCGTTGAAAATAAAGCTCATCAGCCACCACATCTGATACGGAGCCACCTCCTGCATAGAATTCCTGCTCAACCCCAAGCAACTGGACTGGGCTGCCCAGGAGCAAAGAGTCACTGAGAACCAGACTCCAGAGCAATTGTGCGGAGCAGGACAACTGCCGATTGAGGAACACGTCAATAAAACACCATCATCATCAGTGCGGCGTGGCTGCTGGCGAGAGGATCGGAAAGGCCGGTCAGACAGGTGCTGTGATGATCAGAATGATGCTTCTGGAATATCTTCTGAGCCACCACATGTCAAATTACAGGCCACAGAGTCTTTTATTTGTCTAGCCAAATAGTGGTTATAGTTCTTAATGACAGGATTGCCCCCACATATATCCAATATGGTGAGGATGTTTTATTTCCTTCCTATGCATTTTATTCTTCCCCCAAGTGGGAAGGAAGATAATAATTAAAGAGGGATGTTTTTCTAAGAAGGGTGATCAGGGGAAAACGGCATCAATGAGTAAAGGAAGAAACATTAGCCTTGTGAATATTGAGGACGAGAGCCTTCCAGACTCAGGTAACAGCGTGTGCAAAGCCCTGAGGAGATTGAGTCCAGAGCTGACCACATTTGAGGATCTAACAGAAAACCAGAGTGGCTGAGGCGAGGAGAGGAGCGTGACAGCCTGAAGAAAAGGCAGTGGCAGACCAGGAAAGTTATGGAATCATTTCACGGGGTGGGGAGGCAGGTCTACACTTTAAACTCACTTTTATTGCTGCGTTAAGGCCCATGGAAGAGGGAAGCACTTCATCCAGTTAGGAGAATGCGTATGTGTTGTGTTTGTCTTGCTGGTGTTGGGGATGGGGGGGCTGGCAGCCTTGACTAAGGTGGTTACAAGGGAGATGGAGAGGAGAGAGGAGGTTTGAGATGTATTTTGAAGATTGAATTGGCAGCACCGGCTGATGGATGAGATATATGAGTGGGTGAGTGGGTGGGCGCCATGGTAAGGAAAGGGGAGGAATCAGGAAGGACTCCTGGCTGGAGTCCCTGAGTAGGTGATGGTGCCAATTTCCTATAGGATGAACTTAAAGATGGGACGAATTAGGAGCTGAGTTTGACATATTAATTTTGTGATCCAGAAGTCGTCAATTGGGGTATGTAAATTAGGCAGCAGAATGAGTGGGAGTGGGGCTCCAGAAAATAGACTCGGTGATCATCAGGCCAAAGCTGAGATACCCACCACCGGAAACGGATCGCCTGAATAGAGTCCAGGATGAAGAAAAGAGGCCACAGCCACCCTGGCGGGGAGGGGGGGTAGGAACGCTTAGGGACGGAGCCCTAGGAAGCCCAACGTATGCATGTGGGACAGAGGAGCCAAAAGAGCAGTTCTGAGGGAAGCAGAGAGGAGAGCGTCTCAAGGGCAAAGCCGCAGTCGGCCATGCCCATTTCTACAAGGTGGAGACGGAATGCCTGCCCTTGTCTTTGGCAAAGCGGTGGTCACTGGAGACCAGAACCACTCCAGTGAGTGGTCTGGACAGAAGACAGAAGACAGTGGGTGGAGGGTGGGACGGGGTGGAGGGTGGGACGGGGTGGTGGGTGTTACAGCCGACGCTACAGAAAGAGAGGAAATGAGGTCGTGGCTGGAGAGGTAGGCAAGGTTTTAGGTGATGCTGGAGCACAACTGTGTGCTGATTGGATACTCCAGCCAGAAGGCAGTGGTTAATGGTGTGGGAGGGGAGAGGGCGGGGTCATCTTAACGCCAAGCCCATCAGCAGGCAAGAGGGGACAAGGCGCTGAGCGAGAGTTGGCCTTCATGAGCTGGGGCGTGTTTGCTTCACTGAAACAGTCAGGAGGATCAAATGGGGTAAAAGTGGACTGCTTCTCATTCAGATGTTGGGAAGGTGAGGAATTTGATTCTGAGAGCTTCTTTTTTCTCAAATTTGAGGTGAGGTCGCGAGCTCACGATAAGAAACTAAAGAACGTGCAGACGGTGTGACAAGAGGAAAGAGGAACTATTGAAAGGGGAGTGGGAAGGTGAACCCACGAGAGAAAGAGCAGCACCGCCGAGAGGTGCCAACACGAGGTTTACATCGTAAATTGAAGTAAAACTGGTCAGCTCAGCAGTGCGATGGTCACTAGTAATCACAATCACGATCACGGTCACAACAGATGTGAGCGGGAGCGCTCCTTGCCTCGTCTCCCAGTGCGCTCCGTGGTGCAGGTGGAAGAACTCCTGGCCGCGCTGGTGGGGCCTCGCTCGAAACTTCTTTCTTACCACGCTCGGTCCCAGAGCGAAGCATCGCCAGAGAGACGAGGCCTGCTCTCTCTCAAGAGAACGGAGTGGTGCACAATGCAATTTACAGGTGACGTATTGTACAACTGTACGCTTGAAACCTATGTAATTTTATTGACCAATGTCACTTCAATAAAAGATTCTGAAGAGAGAATTGAGTGGCTAGTTTCTCCAGAAATTCCAAGTCCTCCAGATCCATTGGGAGACCCTAACAGAATCCAGCCTGCCAGCAGCAACTGATTCTACCAGAAGAAGAATCATACAGTTGTGCGTGACACGATGGAGCGCTCCATTCGATCCACATACAGCACGTTAGAGCTGGAGAGACCTGCAGAAACCATCAACCCTGACACGCTCCCTCTACGCTGCGGTATGTGTGACACTGTGGCAAGAATTCAGACAACTTACATAAAAACTGAAATAGGGCCTAGCTAATGAGAAAAACATAAATACATGTTATCTTCTCTCCCGCATTCCTTCCCAGGGGCCACCTTACTAGCTGGTGAGAGGATCAGCTGGCGGCCGTCTTGGGCCGGGTCTCGGGGACTGCAGTTCAGTGGATGTTTAGGGATTAGTAGCCCAAGTCAAGTCTGGCAAAATGAGAGATTAGTCATTCTGCAGTCTTGACCTGAATAGCAAATTAGGCACAAAGCTGGGATTAAAACCCTGGCACCTGTGCGTTTCAATCCTAAGGCCGTCTGTCTGTCTGTCTCCCTCAATTGTACTGATGGCTACTTACCAGGCCTGTGGGAATGCACTTGGTCAAAGGGGAAATATTTATAAAAGCATCCCTCTAAACAGCCAGCTACGGAGGGCAGGAAGATGGCCTGGATTCCCTCCCCTCTGGTAATTTGGACAAAGCATAGTTCAAACCCGCTTGGGTCTCACAGCTGTCACCGTCAGTTGGCATGCAATTCTCCGAATGTCTTGGCTCACAGATGCGTCCTCCTCCATCCCAACTTTCTGGTGAAAGAGGACAAGATGATCTTTAAAAAGACAGAAAAAGAAAAGAAGCCAGTTTTTAAAAATATACCAAATTAAGGTAATAACTGAGAACAAAATTTGAACAACCATTTGAAAAAACGGAGAAGCAGCCACCGTATGGTGGTGAAAAGTTTTCTGTTGGTTTTGGCCCACATCCCCAGTGAGGTTTTGTGTGCTGACTTTCCATATCTAGTCTCTCAAAGAATTTAATGACAAGCTTGTTTGGAAGAGTTCTGGTTCATAAGAAGGCCAAAGAAGCCCAAATTAAATGTCAAAATTGTACCGAAGACTGAAATAACTAAGAACTCGTTCGGTAATTTGAAGGAGCAAAAGAGAAGAAAGGTTATTTTTAGCAATGTATGTTCTGAAATTTGAGAACTTAATAAGAGAACAAAGAGCAAAGAAATGAATACTATTAGTTTCAGCACACTCTCCAAAAAACCACACCACATTCCCCTAACCTTCCATTTCCGTCTACAATACTACAATACTTGCGGCAGAAGCTACAGGAATGGCTGGACTCTGAAAGTTCATGGTCTCGAAGAAGCAGTCCTGCGTCAGAGCCGACGTGAGCCGAGGAATCAGCCAAAGGCAAAAGAAGTCACGTTACAAATCAGAGTCAAGTTAATGCACAGCATGGTGAGTATCCAAGACAGAGAGAACACCAGCTGAATAACACAGCCCTGAGACCACAGGCTGGAGACAGACTGCCAATAAAAAATAAAAATAAATAAAAAATAAAAATTTTTAAAAAAGGCCTGCTCTGGCCCTTGCTACTTCCAGGGCCTCAGGCACTTCCTTCAGTTTCTGTTTTCTCCTTTGTGTAACAGGAGGAATGGTACCTATGTCATAAAATCATCCCGAGGATTAAAGACGACAGTCTGTGTGAAGTGCTTGGAACAAACAGTGCCTGCCTGTATACAAAGTGCTCAAAAACTGCAGCTTTTCATTGGTTTCTTATTCAACATATTTATGGACGCTCACTGTGGACCAGACATTGCGGCAGATGCTCGGAATGCATGTGGCAGGAGGACGTCCTGCGTGGAGGAGCTCTGGGGACCTGGTCCGCTACAGTGATCTGTGCTAAATGTGATGCAGAATAACCTGGTGCCCGCATCTCCGTATTGTGTCCTTTCCAGGTAGCATTTGCTCCCACCGAATTCTTCTTATATGTGTTTTAAAAAGGACCACACTTGACCTTCACAATGCCCTTGGATGGTTATGTCTGTCTCTGAAACCAGATTCTGAACTCCTTGAGTGGAGGGCCCCTGTCTGTTCCTCAAATCCAGGGCCTAATGCCAATTAGACAACCACAGATACATAAAGGAGACAACGGACTTTCTCTAAATTTTTTGGACATTGAAATTTCTAGGCTCCGCTCCCCTCTATCTGCTTGTCCTGACCTCTCCTTGGAGTTGCTCTCGCTCTCCTGCATGCCCAGCACACATGGCCCTTTAGAATCGTCCAGCGTCCCTGGGAGGAGGTGTAACCACTCCAATTTCAAAGAGAAAATTGTGGCTCAGCACTGTTCAAACTACCTGGTGCGCTGAGATGCTAATCCCGGTTTCATGTGCTGCCAAGGCTCCCACTCCTCCACCCCAGCGCACTGTGCTTGCCCCCCAGGCACATTCGGAAGGTGGGGACGAGGAGAGAGTCTGCAGAGCAGGCCGATGAAACTAAACACCGCAGGCTAGTGCTCCACAGGAAACTGATTTTAAAATAATAACACCAGGCCTTCCGCGAAGGTAATTTGACTCCCCTATTACAAGTTTGAGGATTCTTCTCCGTTCACAGACCTGTGGAATGTATTTTTGAAGAGTTTTCCTATTTTCAGTCATGGGGATAGTTACATAGAAGCTTACCATGAAGAACTGAACAAGCACCAACTTCTAAAACTTGCAATCAATCAGTTAATGTCAAATTTGAAAAATACAATATGGATCAAACCCTGCGTATTAAAACTTCTTCACGTTAAACTTTTATTAAGCCATCAAAATATGTACATGGAGAAGGAATTGTATTTTCACACGTTTCAATTCTTTCTCTGAAGATCTACGGCAGGGTTGCGTTTGAACATGCAATGCACGTGAACGGCACGATGACACAGCAGCGAAGAAAGGGAGGAGAGCTTCAGATGGGAGGTCCAGTGAGCTGCCGCGTGGAGAAGCGAGACACCGCCGTTCTCCGCTGCAGCTGCGCTTCCTTCCTGACTCCGGTGCTCACATGGTGCACACATTCAAGTCAAATCTGCTCTTACCCTTTATGAAAACAAGAACACCTCCCTCCACCTGTTCACCTAAAAATAAAAGCCAAAGTGAGAGGCAACAGCGTTTATTTCGAAATCCAAAAGAACAGTTATTCGGGGAGCACGGATTCAGGCAGAAACCTGAATCGTGTTCTGACCAGGAGGCAAAGGCAAAGAGGTTTAGGAGGAAGAGAAGGGGAACAACGACGCCGATCCGAGGGAGGAATCTCTGTAGATGCAGGTAAGCTAACAGAGTAAGGCTAATTCTAAAAAGCGCCTTCAATTTTTAACCCTGCAGTCCTCACATCTGCTTTCTTGTTATGTTTCCAGTCTTGCGGCGGACAGAGCTTCTTTAAGCCCAGTCCAAAGATTATTCTGCACAGTTTCAACGTTCCAAAGGCGTGAGAAGTGAGACCTGCAAGGCCGGTTGCCTGGGATGGCAGCACTGACTCAATTTTGAAGCGGTTCTATTCCTATTAGTTTAATACCCCAAAGAGCCCGGGGGGCACCTTGTTACTTTTCTTTGGCCTGTGCTGCTTGGCTGATGAAGACAGTCCCTCCCCCCTTGGGCAGGGACTCACCACTAAGTTCTCTTTAAAAACAGTTTGACACACTATTTTAGGGAGGTCCCTTTTCTTTGGGGCTGGCAGATTAAGGGAGGCCAGTCTTCGGAGAAGCAATCTGGCCGTCCTGGGTGTGTCGGTAACGTGAGAACCGTTCGCGTGCTCTGCTCGGTAATCTTCCGTCTGGGCCACTATGCTGAAGCAAAGTACATGCAATTGCCATTTGGGTGTCTCTAGGCACCTGGAACCTAATGTACTTGTTACTCTTGGTTCTTACCCAACCAACTCCTCCTGTGATCAGATAATGATGACTCCAGTTGCTTAGGCTCCAAACTGGAGAGTCCTTCTGGAATCTTCTCTCTCATACTTCATTTCAGCAGCCCCAGAGAATTCTGTTTGTTCCTTCCTTAAACTATGTTGAGCATCCAATCACTTCTCACCACATTCACTGCCACTGTCCTGATGCAGCGCTATTCACTGCTTCCCAAATTGTGGTTGTACCCCCGATTGCTCTCCTTGCCTCCACACTTCCTCAAATACCATCAGAATAAACTTTTGAAACGTGTCAGACCATGTCACTTCTCTCCTTAAAACTCTCTGAAGGTTTTGCCTCTGGCTCAGAATGAAAACCACAGTGCTCTTACCCTGGACTCCAGGGCCCCACAGGCTCTGCCTCCCGTCTCTCCGGTCCCGTCTCCTTCATTCTTCCTCTGGCACCGCTCCATCCTCGATGGCTTCTTTGCTGTTCTTCAAGCACCTTACACACAATCTTGTCTCAGGGCCGCTGCATTTATGGTTCACTCTTCCTGGTACAAACGGTCCCCCAAATACGCACATGGGCCTCCTCCCCCTTTCAAGATTCCATTCCAAAGTCACCCCATCGGAAGAGCTGAACCTGATGTAAGAGATCACCTTATATAAAAACAGGTCAGCCTCCCTCATTCAGATGCCTTTTTCTTCATAGCGCTATCTTACATAATCTAACATTTAAAGTGTTTCTGTTTCTCCCAACTCAGAATGTAAACTCCAGGATGGGAAGACCCTTACCTGTTTTATTCCCTCTTGCTCACCCAGCTTCGTGGTTGAAGTAAGGCACCTGGAACAAAGGAGCAGTTGTGCTGGAAGACAATCATCAGCACAAAGCCGGAAACGGATCAACATCCCCCACCCCAGGGCCAAAATAGTGGACTTCCGAATTTTTATTTTATCATGACTTGGATTTCAGCTTCTCTGAAATAGTGACTAGTAGAAACCAAGATCTTATAGATTATCATAATTTTTTTTTCTGAACCTTAAGAGCAAGGTACAGACAGAATGCTTCACCACTACTAAATACTTTAGGGTACCTTGCCCCCACACGAGGACACTCTTATACACAGCCATAACACGAACATCCGCACCAGGTATTCGGCCCTGGTGAGGCACTGCCACCAAACTCACAGACCTCATTCAATTCTGCCAACTCTTCATGTTTCCTGTCTGATCCAGCAGCCAATCCAGCACCGTGTGTTGCATCTGGTTATCATGTCTGTTAAGGCTCCTTCAATTCGGATCAATTAGTTCTTCCATCTTTCTCTGTCTCCCATAAGCTTAAGAGTTTTAAAGAATGCAGACTTTTCATTTTGTGAGATGTCTCTCATTCTGAGCCCACGGGCAGTTCTGCCGCAGTGAGAGTCAGGCCATGCACCCTCCGCAGGAACACAGCAGGAAAGATGCTGCTGCAGTCTTCTCCGCACGCCACAACGGGAGGCGTGCGGCGAGACCGGTGTCGCTACCGCTGATGCTCTGCTCCATCGCTTGGTCTGTTGGGTGTCCTCCAGGGTGCGCTGCAACAAGTTAACCATTCCCTGCCTCGTCGTCAATAAGCGCTGTTCAGAAGATGCTGAAAGACGAGGCTAACGTCCTGCTTCGCATCAAGCACCCACCAGCCTTAGCACCCACTGAGGACCCCTGCCTGAATCAACCTACACCGACAATGGCAACTTTCTATTTCCATCAGTCTTGGTGGGCATTCTTTGACAAGGGAGAGCTATCCTTTCCTTCCCCATTTATTTATTTATACTAGCATTGTTTATTTATCTACTTACATTAGTGTGGACTCCCATTTTATCCAGTGGTTCATAATCAGTTACTATCATTATTCATTTTGTCCCAGATCTGGCGGGTGGGAGCTCCATCCAGCTGGCTGGTGTGTCCTGTTGGCATGTGCGTGTCACGCCCTGAGCACGTCCCCACGAGAGGTTCCGAGCTCACTTTACACTTTCCCAGCCCAAGCCCTGGAATCAGCCTTGATTCCTCAAAATAGAGGATGGTATTCAGAAACCAAGATCCTCTGACCACTTGATGTGTCCATTGCTTCCAGCCTCTGAGTGAAGATAGCTATGGGGTATGTATGTGCATATATGTCAAGATATATACAGACAGGTAGATATCGACATATATGCATCTATAGATGATGATTTGCACTCACTTTTAATCCAATCCAACACCTCAGGGTACTTTATAACTTTCTTCCTTTCCGTATCTGTAAATTCCTTCTTCAGCACGAAGAGACCCAGCTCCCATTACAGTCAACGTTTTCCTCACCTGTTCAACAGCCCCTGCACTCAACCCATCTCCCAGCCGGAGGCTGCCTTCTTGGCGCTGCCACCCCCTCAGCCTCTAACTTCCAGGGGAAAGCCAGGGTGAGGAGTAGCCGTGCATTGCTAACGACACAGCTTCCCCAAGTGTGCTGTGGCTGGAGAAGAACTGCTAAGACCCAGAGACGTTTTGGGGAACCACTTTGGTTTGCTAAGGTATCAGTACAGAACCTCGCTGGCCGGGGAGCAGCCAGGGTAGCCAGTGGGCTCATGTCTCAGGTCTCAGGTCTCTGGTGGTTCAGGAACCCGGTGGTCTCCACTTTTGCCTTCGTGGTGTTGGGTACTTACTGTAAGAAGCACTGTCTCGGTTGCCTGGAAGCTTATTTTCTAAAATGAAAACACACAAATCCAGCACATCAAATACCACAGAGACAAATTCTTCTTAGTAGTTCTTCTTGTGCCTGCTTCTAATTTGGGTATCGGCACCAGATGTTCACATTGCTCCTTGGCAAAGAGAAGTCATGCAGGTGAACAGTCATTAATAGAAACCTATAGACTACTAAGGTCCTGGGGGGAGGGGCACTTTTGTGCTCATCGTGAATTGGGTCCTGGGTTGTCTGAAAAAGCGCCAGATGGGAAAGATAATGTGAAAGAATGAGGACTGTCATGCAAATTGCTTTAGAGACTTTATATGGCACATATCTCAAGCCAAGGAGACCTTTGGTGTGAACGGGCAATAACCAGGCAAACATTTAATTGGAAGGAACTGTGCTGTGTCCCAGTCTTAAGAACACTACCCTGGAGGGGATGTACTCTCTGCCGAGCAGTAGCAATCTCTCTGCACAACCATAAACAATAACAACCCAAAGTAACCTCCCTTGCCAATCGACGCTGTGAGTCCTCAGTCACCAGCCTGACAACCAGAACAAACACAGTGAAGAACTATCACACCCAGTTCCTTGCAGGGGTGTCCAACCTTTTGGCATCTCTGGGCCACATTGGAAGAAGAGTTGTCTTGGGCCACATATTAAATACACAAACACTAACGAAAACTGATAAGCAAAAAACCCCACAAAAAACGGTTTTAAGTAAATTTACAATTTTGTGTTGGGCTGTATTCATAGCCACCCTGAGCCACCTGCAGCCTGCGGGCAGTGGGTTGGACACCCCCGTTAGGGTGCGGGGGAACACTCATTGAAGAGAAAACAAACATCACACCTTTGCTTCCAGGTGGGAGGAAAGAAGCCCATTCCTGAACTCACCTGGACAGCCTGGTCGAAGACCAGCAGCGCTCAGCATCACAGGGGAACTTGTTAGAAAGGCATACACTGTTCTGGAGCCCTACCCTAGATGTGCTAAGTCAGAAATTCTGGGGCAGGACCCATCAGCCTGAGTTTTAACAGTCTCTAGATGATGCTGATGCACATTTAAATTTTATGGTCACTGATATTCCAGGCGTGGCGTGGGAAGGGCCTCTCTACCAACGGGCCTTACCTTGTGGCCTTTGGACGGGTGATTAGGAAGCTCACTGCAGTCGTACCTGCGAACCGGAAGGTTGTTCACAGCAAACGCACACATTTCTCCGTATTTAAGATGCAGGAAGTTGTTCCTGTGCGCATAGGTCAAGGGGTTGCTTCCCCTTTTGCCTCCACCTAATCCAAATCGCAGATTGGGTTGAACTCGAGACCCAGCAGGGGTCGCTGCTGTCCATAAAGAGAGACCCAGGGAGCGTGGCCAGCGAAGCCCCGAATCATTGACATCACGCTAAGCTCCTCCTTGCACGCACACATTACACACACAAACACACGCGCGCACACAACCATATACAGACACAGAGACCGCGTACTCCTCTCTGACCGCTCGCACCCACTTCCTTGGAGCTGACCTCGCCTTCGGCAAGTGCGTCCGGCGTGGCCACGGGAGAAGCGAGGGGCGCAGCGGCCGCGGCGCCGGAGAACCGGCGCGCAGCAAGAGCGGCGTCCGGGACGCTCCGGCAGCACCCCGTGCCTCCTGCAGCCGCGTCCGCCCCCGCCGGGGCTGAAGGGCGCAGAGCCGCCACCCCGCTCGCTCCTGGGCCCCCTGCCACCCCTATGAGAGAAGGAGAAGCCGGGCGAAGGAGCAGGACGCTCGGCAGCTGGACTCCTCCGCAAGCCCGGAGCGCCCCCTTCTCCTGCCCCCCTCCGGCGCCCGGGAAGCGACATGCAACCGCCGCGCTTCGGCTGAAAGGGGAAGGGGCCCGCGCCACCCGCCCGCTCGGAATCCGGTCCCCGCCGCGGCTGCACGTCCTGGCCGCGGTCCCCCGGGCCCGGGAGTGAGCAGGGGCAGAAGGAGGAGAGGAGGCCGGCCCGGGGTTGGCCGGGGCGGGGGAGGAGGGCGCGGGGGGCGGGGAGTGGGCCCCGGCGGATAAAGATGGCAATGTCTCTCATCCAAGCGTGCCGCAGTCTGGCTCTCTCAACATGGCTGCTTTCCTTTTGTTTCGTGCATCTGCTCTGCCTGGACTTCACCGTGGCCGAGAAGGAGGAATGGTACACCGCCTTCGTGAACATCACCTACGCCGAGCCCGCGCCTGACCCGGGGGCGACGGGCGGCGGCACGGAGCTGCACACCGAGAAGACTGAGTGCGGGCGCTACGGGGAGCACTCGCCCAAGCAGGACGCCCGCGGGGAGGTGGTCATGGCCAGCTCGGCCCACGACCGCCTGGCCTGCGACCCCAACACCAAGTTCGCCTCCCCGGCCCACGGCAAAAACTGGATAGCCCTCATCCCCAAGGGCAACTGCACGTACAGGGATAAGATCCGGAACGCGTTCCTGCAGAACGCCTCCGCCGTGGTCATCTTCAACGTGGGCTCCAACACCAACGAGACCATCACCATGTCCCACGCAGGTGAGCGGCCCCGGCGGACGCGGGGGAGGGGAACCCGAGGGGATGGAGGCGCTGAGAAGGATCCAGCGCCTGCCTCCTAGCTCCTTTCTGGGAAGTCTGTGCTCTGCGAAAGACGCGTCTCTCTTCCCTGGACCTACTAAGTTTTGCTGTATGTCACTTTGTAGGGTTTACAAAGAAAGGACTGACTGTGTTGGGGGAATGGTGAGTGTGTTCAGTTTAGACTAGTGCCTCTCGGACCAGGGTTCGCCGAGGTGGCCTAACTTCTCCCAGGAGGACCTGAAAGGTGCGGTTGGGGGGCAGAACTCAGATCTCTTTCTCGGTGAGTGACTGGCTCCGCACCTGTTTGGAACAGGTAGATCCGATAACTCCGCTCTGACCTGGCTGTGCGCATCGGGTGTACCCCTGGTGCAGGCGTTCGTGTATCAGGAGGTGGGTAGGGTTACTGGTGCAAGCAGCTCAGCTCGGAGAACTTGCTTCTTAAGTCGGGTTTCAGTTCTTCGTGGGAGATTGAATCCTCCGCCCCGCCACCCCCTCCCTCTGGTTTGACGCACATCATAAATAATATTGAAAGTCCTGTGTTCTGCCAAGCTCTCATCCGGAGAAGCTGACAGGCAGGCACCATGGTAAATAATAACAATCCTCACCAAGCCAAGAAGAACGTGGTGGTGGCCATGAAGTTATGTCTGCTTTTGTGGGATTGCGTTGCCCTGTGCTTGATCGGGAGGTTAAATATGCTCTGTGAGAATAAGAGAATTTCAGGCTAGAGAAACTAAGCTCTTCTCGGTGACCACAGGGTGCCAAGACTAGGAATAGGTTACTTCCGGCGGTTTACCCCGTGACCAAAAGAGCAATGCTTTTGCGCTGGGACTCACGAGAAAGGTCCTCTCCAGGCTTGTCAGCAGGAGCTGCTAAGCTTAGCAGTCGCCTGGAGTCCAGGGCTGCGACTTGCTTCCTTCTGCGTGCCTGGCACGTGCGCCCTTCCTCCACAGAGGGGTTCCTGCGTTGAGGCTGTGACACCCAGAGGAAGAAAGTGGGAATAGAAATGACAGATGCGTGTTCTGATTGGAGTCTCCTAAGCAACAATGTTACTTTCCTTTATTAAAAGCCAGATTTTAATAAAGTTTTGAAAGTGGAATACCAAGCTTTGACTATATAGGTGGGGAGGGGGTGCATTCTTTGGGGACAAGGCTTCATCCCAAGAGCTCATGTCGTCCGTTAGTGAAACATGCAATGCGATTCGTTTGCCCCCGGCAATCATCCCCAGCTGTTTCAGAAGAGGGCATTGTCAACCTGAGCACGGACAGGTGGGCTGGAGACAGTTCAACGCTTCTCACACGTAGGCCCGGAAAATGCCGTGTGGTAATTAATGGCAGTACACTTAGAAAAGTTACAATGGTACATTTGAGAACGTATGATACACTCTCTTGAGCTCGACAGTTTGTAAGGGAAAAGGTTGTATTCTGACCTTGAGACATAGCACTGCTTACACTGTGATATCAAGGGTTTGGAGGACTTCAGAAGAGCACTTCAAGTCAGGTAAAGTATCTTTAAATAAACATATTTAAGGTCTTAACTTCAATTGGCAGAATGTTGTGAAGGAGTTTGGGGGGGTTTCCCTTTAAACATGGAGATGATTGTTGGCTGACTTTGTAGGATTCTTTGTAGGAATGTTTCTTTGTGCTTATGCATGAAATCTTAAACTTGGCTTCTTCGAACACAAACTGAGAGGCATCATTTGTCCCTGCCTAAAAACGTTCTCCAGAAGGACGGACACATCGGATCAGTTCCTGGCTTGCCTGTTTTTAAAGAACTCAGTAAGCTGATTTTCTATACGAATGGTGCTTGATAAAGGCCTAGTGGAGGTAAAGGACTTAGTAATAGTTTGAAAGTTAAAGACTAAAGAAGGTAAAGAAGATTCTCTGCCAACTAACTGTGCTATTTCAAAAAATGTGTTAATGCTGTATCGCTGATGGCTCTAAAACTTCCATAGCACCATCTGACATATTGCCACGTTAAGAGACTGTATTCACTATAGTCAGAGATTGCATTGATTTCTGCCAAAGTCTCATAAGTAGGTACATGACCCCAGTAGCTTGGCAAAGCCTTCACTTTGCTCTTAAATTCTTCTGCCTGAATCGCAAATAGGGCCCGCAAACTGGTCTGGTCTCCAGAAGGCTTCACCTCTTCCGGTTAAATTTGAGTTGGGTTTCTGAATTCGTTTTAGCAAATACATTTTAGATGCTAACATTCTCATTTTGTGAACATGGGTGCAATATACAAGAGAATCCTTACATTTGTGAACTTTAAAATTCAGTCTCTAAAAAGTTAGCATCATCCTTTGTATTAAAAAACATCTCACTTCTGCTCTTTTATTTTTGGAACCAATAGCTTCCGGGTGAGGACAAGGTCTGAATTTAGGGTTCTACAGTCCACCACGTAGTACCTATACATTTAGGTGGCTGGTAGGACCCCAGAGCATCCTCTATCTTGGAATTCTGTTAAATGGTACCATTTCTTCTTCACCTTTTCATACATATAGCCTTTCTTCCTGATTTTTTCTCTTTCCTGCGTAAATGATTTGGGTTTCTGCCACCTCTGCAATTATGGCTTCTCATTCACAAAGACACAGATTCTCCTGGGATAGACTAGTGTTTTTACCTTGTAACCAGTTTATAAATCTTACTTAAAATATGACAGTTTTATCAGCATACAGCTCACGCACCATACAATTCACTCATTTAAAGCACACAGTTTACATAGTGTAAAGCACACAGTTTTACACTACTGTATAAGCACACACACTACTTTCACAGTAGTGACAGAGTTGTACAACCCTCACCACCAGCTCCAGAAGGAAACCCTGTGCCCATGAGCAGTTACTCGTCATTACTCGCCCATCTCCTAGCCCCAGTTAATCACGCATCACTTTCTGTCTCTGTACATAGTTTGCCTGTTCTGGACATTTCGTACAAGTGGAATACTACACTATGTTCTTGGTGACTGCCTCACTATTTTCTTCCACTATTTTCAAGGCCTATCAATGCTCAGTACTGCATTCCTCTTTGCCAGATAATTTTCCTTTGTACATACACATCACCTTTTATTTATTCATCAGTTAATAGGTATTTAGGTTCTTTTCAGTTTTTGGTTGTTAATAAGAATGCTTCTAGGAATATCCATGTACAAATTTCCTGTGGACATTTCCCTTGGGTGCATACCTAGCAGTAAAATTTCTGGGTCATGTGGCAACTATATGGTTTAACCTTTTGAGGACCTGCCAGATGGTTTTCCAAAGCAACTGTGCCACTCCCATCGCCAGCAACAGTGTATGAGGATTACAGTTTCCTGCATCCTTATCAATGCTCATTATTTACTCTTCTGGTTTTGTCCATCCCCAAGGTTGTGAAGTGGTGTCTCCATTGTGATTTTAATTTGCAATTCCCTGATGACTCCAGTTACTTTTTAACTTCATCTTAATTCTTCCTCTGCTTTCCATTTTCCCTTTGTTACTCATTTATTTGTTCCTTCAGCGCATACACTTTTTGTCCTGGGGAAGAGAAAGAGATTAATAGAGAAAAGAGATTCACCTCTTTCATTAAAAAAAAAAAAAAAAAAAAGGCCCATGGACCAGAGATTTTATATGTTCCCTGTAAAAGGATGTGAGGGACCATGTGTTCAATGCTTTAGGGAGTGGCTGGCCCCGTTTGCCCTACGAAAGGGGCAGGAGAGCCAAGCACAGTGCTGTAGAGCAATAGAGTCTCCGCCTAGTGAGAGTCCCGCACGTGAACTTGCAGGTGCAGGTAAAGGCCGTGAGACCCAAATTCAGGAGTGTGGCCTCCAGTGCCAACTACCTGAGTCTGTGCCCTGGCTCTGCTACTTTCTCCCTGTGGGCCTTTGGCCAAGTTACTCCACCTCTCCGGGCTTCACTTCCCTCATCGGCGAAATGGGGGAATAGTAGTACCTACCTCATTTGGTTGTTTTGTGAATTAAATAAGTTAGTACAGTGCTTCCATCTGTAGCTGGGATGTAGCCGTCATTAAATATTAACCCTCAGGAGCATTGCACCTGGTGACACACAGGAGCCACGAACTGGAACGAACATGCAACCAACTGCAGGGCCCGCTGAGGCCCTAGCAGCCTTGGGAAAGAGTTCTCTGTTCACCCTCCTGCGCTGTAGAGGCCAGAGCAGCTGTGCCCGTCTCTCCAGTTCCTGTGGTTTGAGACAGGGCGCTCCAGTTCCTCCTGGCGGGTGGCGGGCGTTTCAGGATTCGCCTTTTGCGTGTGTGCTTTCTCTTGGCTGAACTGAAGTCTTTTCAGTTGAAGTCTTCAGTACATATTTAGTCTATATACTACACATGGTAGATCTACAAGTGTGTGGATGTGGTTTTAAGTGAGTTGTGATGCTGAAGAAATTGTGCATTTTCTGTTTTCCTTCTTTTTGTCTGTTGCTTGTACATAGTTAAAAGGAAAGGGGGTACGAAACGTGTAGCCTTCAGGAAGAACTTTGGGAGACCGGGTCCCGAGCAGTAATTCAGAGATA
The DNA here is from genome assembly GCA_004027475.1 of Anoura caudifer. Taxonomy (NCBI): domain Eukaryota; kingdom Metazoa; phylum Chordata; class Mammalia; order Chiroptera; family Phyllostomidae; genus Anoura; species Anoura caudifer. The sequence continues at coordinate 845,627 of PVKU01000031.1, forward strand.
AAGGGGAGAGATGGTCACAGCAACTATCTGGAGAATAAGCTCAGTCCTTGGCGAAGAAGCATCCAGGATGGAGTGTGTTCCATAGATTCCAGGACCTTCTCCAAGGTTCAAGGAGAAAACTAGGCTGTTTACTGAGACTCTTTCCTGCGTAGGTGGGTGCTAACAGTTTAATTCCCGGGTTCATGCTACATTCAGGGACATTACTTGCTCAAGTCTGCCTTTGCCTAACTTCTGTAAGTGTACTAGAGCTGCTGTGATTAATTTTTTTTGCGGGACTCATTTTTCTAGAGTATCTGCCATTTGCTTCCACATTTCCCTTTGAGTAATACGTTTGCGTTAACTCTGTTTTCCGGTACACCCGTAGCCCTCTCTTCGGATAGTAATGCCATTGCCCGTGCACGCTTACTCTGTGTCAGGCGTGTTCCCTGCGCTTTGCCCTCACAGCGATGTTGGAGGTGGGTCCTGATCTTATCCCTGTTTCATGGACAAGGACGCTGGGGCCCGGACAGGGGAGGGGGTTTGGCAGAGCGGGTAGGAAGCAGTGGAGCTGGACTTGCAGACCCCAGCAGGCTGTCTCCTCCGTCTGTCTGTGCTTGGTCACTGCCGATCCATCCACCCTCTCCACCTGGCAGGAGGCTCTCCGAGCCAGGTGTGGACAGCGGTAAGTTGGTAGTGGAGGCAGAAGGTGCTCAGCCGATTCCCGTTCCAGAACCCTTGAGCCCGTCTCCGGGCCAAGTGCGCTGACTTGCAGGCGGCATTCCTGTGATGGGAGAAAGGGGACCCGCCTCCGATTAACCACCTGGCTTTGGGTCAGTCACCTTTTCTATTCCAGGTGTCGCTCGGTCTTCTCACTTAAAAACATGAGAGGTTTGGTTAGTTGCTGTCGAAGAGCTGTTAGAACTTCACGATTATTCCTTTTTCAAAAATTAGGATATTTTTACTAAAACTCACATTTCTGTCAGCCCATAAGAAACTCTGGTGACAGGGCCTACGTCCCCGTGTGGCAGAGGCAGCTGGAGCGGGGCGCTGGCTGGCCTTTCCGGCTGTCACCAGTGTGCCGTTAGCAAGCCCCAGTCACCTGGGGTTAGTGAGCAGAGGGCACAGAAAGCGGAGGTGGTCTAGCCCAGGGGCACTATTCATAAGGCTAGCCCGGTTTAGAAGCGGATCCTCGGGAGGTGAAGCTTTCTCCTGGGTCGTATGTTTGCTGAGGGCAGGGTTCACGCACGAGGTTCCACTGGGCCATGTCTGAAGGGCTTCCCTGAGCCTGAGAGCCCGTAATTCTCTGCCATTTAGACAGTTAGGAAACACTTCTTAGGAGCCTCAGGTTCTGCTTCACTTATCTCTTAAGATGCATACAGAAAACTATCATTTATATTTGGTCTGAGTCTCCCAGAGTGAAACAACCTCAGTGCCTGCTTTGTTTTTATTTATTTATTTGGCACTAAGCTGCCCCCCCGCCCCACCTGTCTGTCTCCTGGCCGGCAGGCAGCCAGCAGCCAGGGATTTCAGACTCTGTGATTAAAAGCCATGATTCAGCCTCAGAGTCAAACGACGTTTCTGGCAGTGCAACAACAGGGCCTGGGCACTTCAAGAAACCGTGTGCTGTGTTTACTCACGGCGGGTCGCAGGAATAGGTATCTGGGGGATTTGAAAGGAATCCTATCTTCTGCCTTCTAATCTGTCCTAAGAATTCCGTCCTTGTCCCTCCTGATGCCTCGATTCCTAAGGATCCCCTGACTTCTCAGAATGGAAGGAGGAGATGACCATGGAGTCTGGAGAGGGTCAGAGAGACCCCGCAACGGGACAAGCCGTTCTTCTGGTCGTTCAGGAGGGATGGTTACGCATCCTGTGCGATGTGCACTTGTTCGGAAACCAGTCTCCACTTTTGAAAGGAAGAAGTGTAACCATTATTGTTACATGTCTGGGCATGAAACTTAGTATATGAAGAATTTGGTATTTTGCTAGCCCCTGGAAGTCTTCCGTTTATCCCCAGAAAAGGTACTTCATCTGGTATACATTCTAAGGGGGGTCTTCACTTATTACTGACTGAAGTGATGCTGGAATTCTGAGTGTGCGATAATGAAAATGGAGAGATGGTAAATTTGAATTGAAATGAAATTCAAATTCTACTCAGGGTATCATATCACAGTTCTTGAGTATTTTATTGGCAACATAAAACGCAGAGAAATAAGGCAACCTTGTGCTGTGTGATTGGTCTTCTACTAAACCTGCAGTTGTGGTGGTTCTATTAAATGGAAACTTTGTCTGTAGGTATAATAAAGTTTTTTTTTATTATTTCAAGCTCTCAGGAATTAGTCATTTGGCAGTTCCACATATGATGGACTAAGTATGCTTTATAGATTGAGGTCAAAACATTAATGATTAGTATTAGATCTCATTCTTTTTTTCTATATAAGAGAGGAAAATTAAATTTTTACTGCTTCAAAAGCATTGGTTATAAATTTATTCCTATGAGTATTATTTTTTAAAAATATCTTCCCTATTCTATAATGTGGTGGTACTTAGAAAATCTATTCCAGTAGAAAGAAGTATCATTTATCCTAAAATTGAAGCTTACATATTGGATCATTAGGCTTTTTCATATTCAATGTGTGAATATATATTTCATAATAGAGAAATTATGTCCTTTCCAGGCAAAGATATGTAATGAGTACACATGTTAGGCAAAATGTGGGAAATGTTTTGTTTCTTAACCAATTCAGCCTGGAATCTCTCCATCACAGATGGGTTTTTTATACACAGAGTCCACTTAAAAAGCACTATGGAAAAGGCCAAGATTGGAGGTTTGCCAGAGGTTGGAGGTTGTCAATGGGCACACACAAATGCCCTCTTCCCCCTGTACTCCTGCCCCTTCTGCCGCCGTCATTTTCTACCCAAGGTACTGTCCGGCTGTTCTGTAGCTGTGAACTGACTACACTCACATCAGGAGTGCGGTTCAAATGGTCCCAAGAACAATGGATGAGAAAGACGTTTCTCCTTCATTCACCAAGAAGCTTGGATGCTCTTCCTCCTGGACACCCACAGGACTGGCTGCCTCTGCCTCTCTCCGGCCCCTTCTCTGAGGGCACCTCATCCCTGGCTGCTCTGGAAAACCGCAGCATCCTTCCCCACGTACGTCACATCCCAGCACCCCCTGCCCCTTCCCTGCTTCATATTTAACATGTTTATCACCTCTTCTCCCACCAGAATGTCAGCTCCACTAGGAGCCAAACTTTTAGACATTTTTTTATTGTTGTTCACGGTAAATTTCCCAAAGCCTAGAAAAGTCCCTGGTGCATGGAATGTGCTCAGTAAATATTTATTGTTAAATAGATCTGTTAAATAATCTGGACACAGGAAAGAGGGACTCTATTAATGTGTTAGTTTCTGATTTCATGAAAACATATTCTATGACACAAAAACTTCTTCTTAGTTTTTGACAGGGAGATTTTGAGTCTCCCGTTAAAATGTGTAGTCATCTTGTAGAATGTGGCTTGAAGTGAGTTCCTGGGTCATGTTCACGGTCTAAGAGGAAAAAGACATACTAAGCAACAAGCAGAAGGATACAAGGTATCATAAGTTATAACCAAATACAATTCTGTGCTTGTGTGCATTGTCCTGCAGCATAGAGACAGGTGGATAGGTAAATAGATGTGTCTGTATATGTGTATCTTTCTAAACAGAAGAAGTATGCCTCAGAGAAAACTTTTTAAAATACAGAAATACAAAGAAGAAATTGATAACCATCAATAACTCAACTATAGTATTTTTATGTGGATATATGTTTACTTTTACTAAGCTGGGAATATGTTGCATATATGTTTTAGTAACTTTTTAAAATTTAAGGTTATATTTTGAAATTTCCTTGATGTTTCCATGATATCTCTCTGGGGTTTCTGCTCCTCCTCCACATAAACAGTGCTGCTGTACCTACATCCTTGGGTCCCTAAAAATGGGTGCATATCTACGCGTGATTACGTTCTTAAGTCAAGTTCCTGACTACAGCCCTAGTTAGTTAACGGCTGCTCACACACGGCTGGAGAGCAGGGGTTTTGTACAGCCGATTAAGTGAGGTCTCCAGCTCCATGTTCACTCACTCGTAGGATGGCTCTCCTTGGAAGGAGAAAGGACAGCTGGCAGCATGGGGCCCTGCTGATGGGGCCCTGCACAACTTCCCAGTACAACTTTTCTGCATCCCTTTGCTCAGGATAAACTAGTCTGGCAGCTGGGGCAACACACAGAAGGTGGAGAACCCGAAGAAAAGCCTCAGTGATAGAATCGTTGGAATTACAATGGGCAAGACCCTGCTGTTCCCTTGCACCCATTTGCCTGTGGCTGTTAAATGCAAACTGAAGAAGGAGTTAGGAAACCTGGCTTTCCGTTGTGGTTCCACCACAAATGGGCTTTACAGTTGGCAAGTCACTTCCCCCTCTGGTCTCATGTTCTTTAAGGTGACAGCAGGAGTCTCCATGGGGTGGGGGGATGGATCTTGCTTTAGGTCTGTGACTCTCCACCCTTGCTCCACATTAGAATCAGGGAGTTCAGACATTACAGATGCCCAGAGATGCTGATGTAACTGGTCTGCTTTTGTCAGGGGACACTTCAGATGACGCTAATGCCAGCCGGGGTTGACAACCACCACCCTGGATGAATCTGAAGTCTTTCTCTGGTTCTCATATTCCATGATCCTTTATTAAGTGTTTCAAGGAAACAATTAAAAGCATGCTAGTGCCAACTAGGGTGTGTAAGAACGAACGCAGTTGGAAGAATTCTGAAGAAGCCTGACCTGCCCTGGGAATTGTAACCAATGCACTCTCCAGGTCTGAACAGGTTCCAGGCAGGAGCGCGGCAGAGATGGGGGCTCTGTTTGGAGAGTGTTTCTCAACGTTCCTCCCCGATGATAAGATAAAGAGGGAAGTGCTTCCCGGATTATCAGAGGGGAGGGAGCACTGAACAGGCTAACACAATGTGAACTGCGCTGGCTGTAATGGAAAATGTAATCGACGTGCTGGAATTTGTCAAAGGGCAGCCAGAGGGCCTGAATGAATGGAACTGGCGGGCGGCTGTCTACCTTTGCGTCAGCCCAGCGTAAGGGCGTTTTAATGACTCAACGAAAGGAAATGTGCGCGCGCGTGTGTGTGTGTGTGTGTGTGTGTGTGTGACATTTAAATGCATGCTAAAATGGTTTGATCTTTTGTGGTTTCTGGGAAAGCCCACTCCTATGGAAAGGATGGCAATGCATAATACGGTTAAAATGCCCCTTTCATGGAGTCCACATGGCGCGGGATTATTTTCAGATGATGTAGCAGACCTCATGCCCACTGGCATATGTCCTCGTCACCTGAGCACCATTATGTTCAGAAGGAAACTAACATTTGTCAGGACTCACTGTGAGTCAGGCGTGGTGCTGGCTGGCCCCGTCATTGCTTGGATGGGCTGCATCGCTGAGCAGTCGGAGCCGGGCTCGACCCAGACCTAGCAGGCCCCAGTCCCAGCCCTGCCTCGTGCCAGCCTCCCTGCTCCACTGTCCTTGTACGATGGAACAACAACAACAACAGCAGCATCTATTTCATGGAGTTCTCCTGACAATTAAATGGGTTAATATATAGAAAGCATTTATCTAATAAGCTCTATAAAAGCATTTGCTAATAAGAAAGCAAAGTAGCACCTGGTGCTGGGATTCACATCTGTTTTAATCAAAAGCTATGTTTTTTCTCTGTAATATAGTGCCTCCACATGCTAACACTTAATATCATTATGCTGTACAAATCACATTAAATTGATGTTACCTTTGATTTCAGGAAGAGTGACTACTAAGATAGAGAGAATATCTATTTTTTATTACATTTATATTCATCTTCCATTTGGACATTGGTTGTAGCATCTTTTAACCTTTGACATATTTTAGGTGAAAGATTAGATAGACATTAAAAAATTATAGTCTTGGATTATACTTAATATATTTGTCTCTGTTTGACTTGATTTCTTGACTTGAAATCAAGTATTTTTCTTGACTTGATTTTATTTTTTCTTATAACAGCATTTCATATATGGAAAAGATACTAGTATCCCAGCCTCCAGACGGAGCTGAAGCTCACAGAGTTCGAGTCCTAGTCAAAACAGGACCCAAATTCACATCTTCTCACTCTTGATTCAAATGTGTTTGTCACGGTGTTCACATACTTTCTTAGTGGTTGTGAATTCAGCACTTACACGTACGCAGGTGGGTTAAACACAAGCTGCACAAAGAGCGAAATGCTACTTTTTTCGAAGCACATTGCCATCCCGCGGACAGGAAGGGCAGAGTGGACATGTGATGTTGTTGGTGCGGACGGAGCCCTGCCAGAACACCCAGGAATGGCTGAGTGGCCTCGAGATCGGAGGAAGGCTGTAGAGAGGTGGTAACATTTTAAAATAAGCAGAGTTGTGCAGAAAGTAGAGGAGAGCACGTCAAGCAGAGGAAACCCTTTATGTGATTGCTGAGGGAAGGTTGTTGAGTGGGTCAAAGTGCCAAGGCCATGGGTCGTATGGTGAGGTGAGACCATAAGGCAATGTGAGGTGGGAAGGGTGCTGAGGAAAGGGTGCATTTTTTTGTAGGTGATAGGAAATCATTAAAAGTTTTGTCGGCAAACATCGTCGGAGCTCTGTTTTAGAAAATAACTGCTAGCTGTACTGAAGTGTGCATATAGGAGGCACTGCCTTTAGAGAACGTTAATCACAGGGCTGATAATAGTCTAGAGGGTTCAGAAAAAATTTCTAAACAGCTGGTGTCTGAATGTATGGGTGGACTAAAACTGACATGTCTGTATGGGTGAATGATGAACGAGACTGCAAAAATAGAACACAAGGCCAAAAAGAGGTTTGGAAGGCAGAAGTGGGTCCGGTGTCGGGTGTGTTGTGTTGGAGGTTGCCGAGGCTAGACAGAGTTATTGGCACCGCGAACACAGTCCAGGTAGCCGAACCTGTGAGAATGGATGGACCAGTGATACTGGGGAGAGGTGCAGGTGAGGTAGACACCAGGGTGGGGTAGGAGTACAGGGGCTGCATTTTAGAGATTGGGAATAGACAGCAGCTTTTTGGTTAGAGGAAGGACAAAATGACTACAATTATGAAAACCAATGAATGAGGAATCTCAGTGAAGAAGCACATAACAATGACAGATGCTGCTAAGAGGTCAAGAGACTGAGCGTGTTGGATTTGACGTGTAAGGACATACTTGAACTAGATGACATCAAAAGTCCCACTCAGTTAACATGTTAGCTCTTGCTTTGAGCTTTCTCTAAATTGTCACAAGAGCAAATAATAATATTAGACACATAGGCCAAACTGGAGAAATCTTTTCCTTTACAAAACCGTTACCAGGGGCCTAGTCCTGTTTATCTATGGGTATGAATTTGGTACTACCATTGCTAATCCTGGCATTTAAATCTCCAGAAAGAAATTTGCTAATGGTTGGGTTGTATCGAATTCAGAAAACTCTCTAAATTTAACTTAACCCTCAAAACAATAGGCATACAGGGTTGGGATTATAAAAATGAGGGAGAAGTATGGTCATAGTAATATTAGGATGCCAAATCATAATGTCTGTGGGCCGCAGCTGATGTGTAGAGGTAGCTGTGTGTGTGTGTGTGTGTGTGTGTGTGTGTGTGTGAGAGAGAGAGAGAGAGAGAGAGGCGGAGAGATCACCCCGATGGTGCTGGGTTTGAAGGATCGCTGTTTATGCCGTGGCAGATGCTGGCATTGCAGCAGCGTTGCTTTTCACTTGTGAGAAGAGGTTGACAGTTTGGGTTCCTCTTACGTCTGCAGCCAGTTTGGATTTGGGACATGGGACAGAATCATCGAATTATTATTGTGGTTGCTAGACAGAGCGCCATTTGTTGAAGGCTGCAGAGGGAGCCAAGCAGTATTTTGCACAAGCTTGAATGTACCATGCCTAGTGTATAAAGAGACCTAAAGGTAACATGGAGTCATTGGGACCTTGCAATCTTTTATAATTAACTCTTTCCCCCTTAAAGAGTATAAACATTTCATAGCTCTTCAGCTGCCAAGTCGCCACGCAGCTCCAACTGCCATCAGCTGCATTGGCGGTGATTCAGAACAGAGAGCAGACAGAGGTTTCTGCACGGGGGATTTTGCCCGGCGATGATGATGTTGCAAGCAGTTGGGAAGATGGCTTTTGTGGTTATGCTTGGCACCCGTGAAATAAGGATGCACGGGCACTTTTTTGGGTCTTTACTGGGGACCTCTGTTCTGAATTGCAGGACTCACTGTCCTGTTTGTGCTGTGAGCAGCGGCCACCAAACACTCTCCACCGAGTTCAGACTGAGCCAGCTAGGCAATGTGCACAACCCAAGAGAACTTGACCTTCACCCTTTTCCTCTTATGCCCAAACCTCATGACCTCTTGCTTCTCCTTACAATTCCTGACCAGAACACGCTGTCTCCACTAAGTACTTCCTTACTGAAGTGTAACCTTGTTAAATTTTATGGGCTTATTCAGAACTGAGGTAAAACACTACTTTGACCCCTGTAGTCTTACTTACCTGTGTCTTTTAGTAAAAACTAAATGGATGTCTGAGACCTTTGTGTTTGTAATTTTGTGTAAATGGAATCATCCTAGTGCCTGAGGGAACAGAACTTGACATCTAAGACTTTCATAGTGGTGTTCCTGAGCCTTCCTATAAATAGACCAGTTTAATTACATTTCCACCTGTCTCATTAACCTACTATATTTGTTGTTTTGTAACTGCAATTCAAAAAATAAATTTAGAACACCCTTACAAGTGAAACAGAAGAGAAAATACTACAATTCACTGCACATACCAAGCGTAGCTATTGTTTTGCAGAAGGTTTATTACACGCCCACGTATGTGTGCGAAAGGCCACAATGGGTTTAAAAGCTAAGGTCTTAGATAACTTCCCAGTGATTCACCACGGTTTTTTATTGTATTCTAAAAAAAAGTGCCCACAGTGCCCAGCATTGTGATCCTGTGCAACCTCCCCCATGCCCAGGAGTCGGGGGGGCAGGCGGAGTCCCTCCGCTGGCAAAGAGCTTTGCTAATGGAAGCTCCCACTCGAGGGCGTCTGAGTGAAGGGGTCTTCACAGCTTCGAGGCTAGACTTCCCTGAGCCAAAGCCAGGAGGGTCGCTGACACACTGCCTCGATTGTCTTTATCGGAGGCAGTGGGCTGCCTGTCCACACAGGAGTAGGTTCTCCGGCAGTTTTGTCTCCTGTGACTCAGCAACAGGATCCAGATTCCCCAGAACAGAGTCAGCCCGGCTGGTGGAGCCTGCAAGGTGGAGCCTTGGTGGAGGGGCAAGGCTCTGTGCTTTACTCTCTGGACCACAGAGCGCAGCGAGATGACGATCCTTCCGTCGGTCCTCTGGTTTTCCAAGTGTCCGAGAAATGAAAGTGAGTGAGCGTGTGACAGAGGATGGGGGACGAGGAGGAAGGGCTTGCGGACTGGAAGCCACGACCACCCTGGTCTCCCAGGCTGCGTTGCAGTGACTGCTCGTGAGGAAGCTCTGGAGTGACAGCAGAACCGCGCTCTCATTATCACAGTTCTTGTTTTAACTTCTATCGTTCAGTGACTTCTTTTGCTTAAAGACCCTGTTTCTTAAACAGTGTACAGTTCATGCCATCGTATGAGGTACATGTTTTCAACCATGGCAATATAAATTTGGAAGTTAGAAGGCCCTTCCTGTTGAATCGTCAGCTCGGAAGCCAGGGCAGGGGCCTCTCTCTCGCCGTCACCGTGTTGAAGGCCCGAGGGGCCGGGAAGCAGGCCCACCAGAGAGTGGTCTCTGATCAGGGATATTTTTGTCTGTGAGCATGACTACTTATGTAGGAATTTCCCAGCTACGGGGTGGATGGGACAATATCTACCTTTCAATGCGAACACAGCAGCCCTCCGACTGCTCCGGGTGTTGCTGGGGAGGGTGGCAGGTGACTAGATGGCGGAGTGTTTGTGGTGACAGGCTGAAGTGTTGTTCATGGCCTTTGGGAACGGAAGGGCTCCGGGGACAGTCACCTGATGCTTGCTCTGTTGTTTTTCCTTCTCGGTCCTCACGCTCTGTGTCTTTTGTCTGCTCTGCTTAGATGGGTGAACTAAGCAGCGAAATCCTAATTGATCTTTTTTTTCTGATTGTTAATAATGTTGCTACAGTGATAGTAGAGAAACAGTTTGAAAGGACTAAACTGTGGTTTTGTTTATACACCTTCTGTGGACATACTTGAAAGCTTTTCATAAAGACACCTGTGTCTGCAGCATGAATGCTCGTGACTCCCAGGTCAGACTATCGGCAAGGCCGCCCAGTGTCAGCAAGGGAAAGGGGGCAGCAAAATCGTGTCACTGTGTTGACTTTGCACTGCATTGGGTCAGTTTGCAGCATGAGGCTGTGACAATCCCTGGGGCCATTACTTATCTAGGAGCAGATATGCAGCATTTGTGATTGTCACCTTAGACATGGTAGAAGAGAATATTACTCCTTCTCATTAGTGCACAAAATTCCAGAATCCATTCTAGAATTTCATCTCCAAAGGGCGATGAAAATCTCTTACCCTGTTCTTCCAAAAGAGACTGATATATTTAACTTTTTATGGGAATTACTGCTTTCCTTAGGAGAGATTTGGAAAGAACTCAAATATGCTCATAAATGTATAAAGACTAGAATGTAATTAACACACAATAGAGTTATGCAAATAGCATTTGGGTAAAGAAGTAAAATCTAAACTATCAGCTGGGGATTCCTAGTCCCTCGTGTTCTACTTTATATTCAATTGACTCTTCTTTCTATGTCCTATGAAAGTTGAAATCCTTGTATGTTTGAGCTTTCCAGGGAGCTTATACTTTCATGGTTATCATGAGACCTTTTCTGGTGGCTCTGTTTTATACCATATTGACCCAAACCTAGTGAGGTTTCAGTTCCTCTTTCTCTTTCTCTCTCTCTCTCTCTCTCTCTCTCTCTCTCTCTCTCTCTCTCTCTCTGTCCTTTCCATCCCCAAACAAAGACTCTACTAAAACATAACACAAAATCACCATCTTGTTTTGGTATATAAGATTTTACTGGAAATCCAAGTGGTTACATCTCATACTGTATAGTTCACCGTTGCATTTTAGATATTTATGTTCTTCACTTTTTCTTTGTTTTGAACTTTGGTGTTGTGGGTGAGCGGCACATCTGGTTCTTTGCCATCATGCCGAAGCAAATAGCCCTTGTATAGCCCCGAGTTCAAGCTGGTATCCCTGGTCCCTGATTTTTCCATCTGCTCCCCTGAAATCAACATTGCCTCAGAAGTCAAAGTCACTCTCACTAGCCCTTCCACTTTCTCCTGTAGTTCCTCAGCCGACTTCTCAGGAGCCCCATGCCCTTGACTATGGGTGTGAGACCCAAGGCTGGAGTAGACTTCCCACGGTCACTGTGCAAGAATGTGACCACTAAGCAGAAGTTGCTCTTGGTCCTTGTTTCTTGCAGACTCCAAACTTAAATGTTCCCGTGACTCCTCTCTCCTCCCTCTCTCTTCCTTCTTCTGCAACTGCCTGCTCTGAAGCAATGCATTTCTCTCCTGCTCTGTTGCAAAGCAGTTTCGGCCTCTTCCCCAAAGCTTTGGAAGCCATGGGTGCTCTGCTCTCCAGTTCCTTCACCTCCTGTCCCAATCAAAGGTGTTTCCCATTTTTAGAGTACTTCTGGTGTCAGCTTTTTGGAAAGTAATATTTCTTTCAAATTTTTACCAGCAATAATGAGAAGTGTGATCACTATATAAAATTATATTTTAAAACCATAAAAAATAAATCTTAGGATTATTTTTCAGTCTAATTATTTAGGGAGGGACAAAAATAATAAGAAGTGGGGACAGGAGGAATCCCAAAAAGACTACATTTCAGAAAAAAATAATTCACATCTGAGTTAGGTAATTACACAATAGACTTTTTACGGAAGTGCTGAAGAACTCCATCCTTGTGATTGTTAAAAGCAACTGGAAAAATAATTCAGCATGCTCTTAGGGCCAACCTGTATTGGCTGAGGTGAGTGGGTCAGAAGTCTAATAAAATTTTTTGAGGTTTCTAACTTTGACTTTCGACACAGTCCTCATGAAATGAGGAAGGAAAACACAAATCAAAGTTTCTCTGTTAATTTAGGAGAGAACAGCAGTACCATGATTTTGCTTCCTGTGGTTGCAGTTACCTGCAGTCAACTGCAGTCTGAAAATATTAAAAGGAAAACTCCAGAAATAAACAATTCATACATTTTAAATTCTGCACTTTCTGAGTATCATAAAGAAATCTCGCACCATCCCACTCCATCTGCTACGGACGTGAACCCTCCCTCTCTCCAGCATCTCCACGCTGTGTGAGCTCCGCCCCGTAGTCACTCAGTAGCCAGCTGGCTCAGTTAAAAGGCAGACTGTCATGGTATTACAGTGCTTGTGTTCAAGTAACGGCCCCAAAGCACAAGAGCAATGATGCTGGCAATCTGGATATGCCAAAGAGAAGCTGTTAAGTGCTTCCTTTAAGTGAAAAGGTGAGTGTAGCACGATGAGATATTTTTGCGTGAGACCACATTCACTTAACTTCTATTATGGTGTATTACATTTGTTCTGTTTTATTATTAGTGATGGTTTTTAATCATTTACTGTACCTAATTTATAAATTAAACTTTATCACAGGTATGTGTGTATAGGAAAAATCACAGTATATAGAGGGGTTTAGTACTATCCACAGTTTCAGGCATCCACTGGGGGTCTTAGAAGGTATCCCCCTCAGATAAGGGAGGACTACTGTATAGGGAAATGTTTAAGAAGAGTGCCTTTGGAGAAAGACACACTTGAATTTATTTTTGTGACTTTTATATCGAACAGTAAATGAGGAGGGTTGGGTTAGGTGTGTATCACAGAGCTGGAACGTGGGCATCGGAAAAGGCCCTAGAGATACGGGATTGCAAATAGTCCTGGCCTAACGGTGAGCAAACGGAGACCCAGCCGGGAAACATCACTTCTGCAAGTGAGAGGCAAAGCTGAGGTCAGGCCCCATAACGCCCGGGGCACACGGGCCCGCTGTAATCGTGTGCTGGAGAGGTACAGGGATACTGTAATCGTGTGCTGGAGAGGTACAGGGATGAGGCCTGCTGTAGCCCTCAGAGCCCTGGGCAGTGACAGGGCTGGGCCTCAGGGTTCCGACAAGTGGCCATCAGAAGCCCTTTCCCATCAGCCCAGCTTTCTGTTGCCTCTGCTGATCATGTTGTTAACCACGAAGCAGCTGCGAAGTCACCCAAAGCAAATGCTGGTCTGAGAAGACCTAGAATATCATTCCTTGAGGGAAAATGTGATCAAAGACAGGAAGCCAGCTGCAGGTTTCCGGTATCATACTTTTAAGTATAGGCTGATGCTAATTGGAGTTATTTCTAGCTGCATGACATTTGCATGTCTGTGATTTTTCTCCTGTCTGTGAAAAAGGTATCTGAAAGAAATTGGGAAAGTTGGATCAAACCTCAAACGGGCTGGCAGCTCTTACCACCTGAGTGGGCCTCTGAATCGCAACCAGCAACAAAGTTAAAATGATGGACCAACTGAAAAAAATGTTTGTGTGAAATACGTAAGAAAGGCTTAGTATTTTAAATTCATACGTGCTACGGCCAAGTAAAAGCAGGAAAAAATACTAAACATCTCAAGAGAAAATGCACAAAAACACGACAACAGGCAGTGTACAAAGGGGACTACAAATGGTAAAGAAAATGGGGGCGGGGAAGCTCATTCCCCTCAGTGGTCAGAGCTGTAGGAGCTAGATCCGTACGTCATGCGTGTACGAAATTGGGGAAGAGCACAGTACCTGGTATCCGACAGAACTCAGGGCACGGACTTCCCTTCCACCGCACTTCAGCGCCCATCACAGTTAAGGCCCAACCTCATATCGTGTGTTCTGAAAAACCAAAGAAAAGCCATTGAGGCCACTATGATATAAAGCTGTCTTCTTTAGAGTTTAGTTTTATAATTCTGTAAGATATGTTTGTACTTATTTTGATAGCGATTTTAAGCAGAAATCACTGCTATGCGTGCATAAGAAGAAACGATAAGCAAAATAAATGGGCCGAGCGTTATTTTCTAAAACTTTTTCACGACGAGCGCAGCACTGCTGGACCACTTTTCAGCCCAGAATGTCAGCACCCACGTGGTCCCTCGCTGTGCTGTCATCCATGCCGTCCGGGGCTTGGAGGGTGCAGCATTTCAAAAAAGAGCTCTCCGCTGTTCCTCAGGGGGTTTTTTTCCCCCGAGCCACTGACACCTTTTTTGTGAGATTCAGTGCTGGCACTTTCTTAATCCTAAAGAAGGTATCAAAATGGTTTCCGAGGATGTGCAGCACTCGTATCCCTTCTTGCGAGGGTCTTTGGAGGGGGTTCAGGCTGGGGTGTTGCAGGGTGGAGCCACAGTGTGAGCCGTGTCCCAGTGGCCACCAGGGTGACGGAAATTATCACATGCCGTCGGCTGTAAGGAGCATGTTGATTTCATAGGTGTTTAAAGGTAAAAACAATGAATCCATGAAATGTGGAGTTTGCTGTTGTAGAAAACATGCATTTGATAATGTGTCCCCTAAAAATTGTTTTGTAACCTTATACTTTTAACACCAATGGCCACAGATGGGGAGTTGGCTAAGCAAAGTACGTTGTATACGTTACAGAATGGGGCGAACTTTAGTCAGAGCTGCATGTGTGGACGTCAAAAGATGCTTACGGTGTCATGAGAGTAAAGATCAAGTTGTAAGACAGTGTGTATGATAAGTTGCTGGTAACTTTTATCTTTCTTTGTTTGAATCGCTTCTACAATATTTATCAGTAGAGCAAAGAGCAACACTATTTTCTTTTCAAGGCGTCTCGGCCATTAGCAGGAAGCGTGTGAGTTCGCTGACACCACGTTTACAGCAGGCCCCCACAGATCGCATAGTATACGCGATGCTGAATAAAGGAACGGACCGAAGACTAGACAGAAGCTCAGAAGGGGCGGGGCGGAGCAGCGTCAGCGGTAGAACGTTTAAGGATTTAAAATCCTTATTTGCTTAAGGATTTTTGAGTGCCTAATATATCCAAAGTCCTGGGGTAGGGGGTCTGAGTTAAAGGTTGTTTCACATTTTCACACAATGCCTAAAGCAAGGGATGTGTGCAAACAACGTGGTATGCCTTTCCAAGGAGGGAACCATTTGCTGGAGTTTGGGACTGATGCATGACTTTGTGCAGCAAGTGGCATTTGAGTTAGAACAAGACTGGGCACGTGCTGAGAACGTGTTGACCTGTGAGAACAGTAACAGGAATCCACTTCCACAAGCCACATGCTTTTCAAAAGTGTTATTTTCTTTCAAAGTGAACTTCTTATTAAAGTATAACATGCATATATAAAACTGCCCAAATCATTTGTTGCACCGCATGGCAGGTTTTCAAAAAGCGATGAAGCCCGATTAAGAAAAGAAACAGGAAATAACCCCGTGAACTCCCTCCTGCCCCTCCCAGTTAGTAGTAACCACTGTCCCTACTTCAAATTCCACAGATGAGTTTTGCCTGTTTTTGAACTTGGGTAAACAGAACCATACAGAATGTATTCCTTTGTGTCTAGCATCTCTTACTCGACATTGTGTTGGTGAGTTTTAATCCACATTGTTGCTTGGAGATAATAGCAAACTCTATTTTGGTGTAGGCTTAATCTCCCGAAGGCATGAAAGCGCATGAATCATCCTTGTCATCTCAACATCTACTATCATATTGGCTTAGAGATGGCACTAAGTAAAGTCTTCTGAAATATATGGGTGGCTGGCTGGAACAAATTAATTTTCTGAGCCACAAAGCAAGCAAATGTACTCAGCAAACAGTTATCAGAACCTGGGTGTTCCTGGCACTGACCTAGATGCTCACACAAGGTCCCTTGTTCTATGGAACTCACATTCTATCTGGGGACAAGTTAAAGGTTCCTGGACAACACAGTCCTGCATATCACGTGCGGTCTGCTTTGGTAAATAATGTTTATATTCAGACTGCCGTCTCTGATAAAGACATATGAAAAGAGTCCAATTGCACTACATTTTCCAGTTGCCGAGGATATGGTTTCATTTAAAGGAAGCCTAGAAGATTTTTAGACCTGGAAAGAGCCTTAGAGGACAAGCGTTAAGTCCCACATAAAGAACTTCTCACTGTGGTTGTCGGCCATTGTTAACCCAACAAAGGAATTTTGAAGTCACTTAGGGATAAAAGAAATACAATGCTGACGATTCTTGAAGTTTCTTGGAATTTCAGGCTAATCGGGACTTCAAGATCTCTTGCCTGTGTAAAGGAGTATGCAGTCTTGTAAATCACGGTGTTACTTTGCCCAGAATAAAAATAAAAGGATTATTTGATCATGATGCACTTTTCTGAAGCATGCCATCTTTTCTGAAGTGAGCAAATATGGCCAAGAAGACTCTGACATATCATTAAATATGGTATCTTTGTTTTTAAACATGATTTTTTTGCAGCTTAGAAAAATAAAACTATATAAACTTCACACTCATCCTTTTGAGGTACTTGTACTTTGTAGCAAAAAAAAAAATTTCCCTAAAGTGAGTACAATTCATCGTTTTACAAGCTGAAAATTATCTTAAGTGTTTTTTTTAAAGTATGAATGCACACTACTCCTTGTGTTACCAAAAAAATCCCAAACCCAGAAATAGAAGCACATTGAGCAAGAAGTAAACATGGCCGTTCATCCTCCCCCCCACCCTCCCCATCAAAGAAATCTTACTTCAATAACAAAATTTACCATGTATGCATATGTACATGTAACATGCAAGTAAACGGACAGTAATAAATAACTACAAATAAAATCGATCCCCAGCACTTTAGAAGCCCGGGGAGCCCCTCTGCTATCCAGGCCTCTGCTCTCCCCACAGGCAGCCTCAAGCCTGCGCTCTTAACTCCTGCCCTCACTTCCTTCTCTGATCCTCACAACTGCAGCCTTAAAAATAAATGTACATACATATTTTTGTTGTACTTGCTTTAGACACTATAGAAGTGTGCGTGTGTGTATCTATCAACTTGATATATATAAACTTTACATACAAATTTTATGCAACTTTATAAAACCAGTTCAATGGAATCATTTTGTCTCTGCGTTCAATTAATCTATTTGCTTTGCAGGTTCCCTTTCAAAGGGTAAAACTCTCTCTGTTTGGTTTTGGTTCCTGGAGAAAAATTCCAACCTGGGTATTGCCTTCTAGATATATAGCTTGCATGAATATTTCAGAATGTATAGCAATAATGACAAACCTGGAGGAATGATAAGATAATGTTCTTTTCAGTTATTTAGGAGACACTATATTAGTTCAGGTCACAGAAAGTTACTTGCTAAGCTGGAGTCATTAAAACAGTAAACAGGCAGGGCTGCTGAGCTGTCACTTTTTGTCGAGTTTCTGATTCATGCCTAGGGATGAAATAGGTGCGTTCTGTTTACATATACCTTCGACTTAAGTTTAAATATGGTGCAAATTGGGTGCAGTCTTAGTCCTACCACATTATACTGCCCATTAAGAGATAGAAATCAGGTTCATATGTGCAGAGGAGGGATTGGGGTACTTATAAAATCTGTTGGCTTCCAGAGAGCCTATTTTTAATGTTTGCTCAGTCTTCACTTATGCGTCTATTAGTCATTCGCCTTTGTAGCTTTCATAAATGTCTGGAAAGATATCGGAGCCCTATGAGGGATTCGTACTGTGCAGCGCGGTGCACATGCATGTGAATTGTGTGTCCACATTCTGTCACAATGGCAGAAAAGACTGCACATCCAACCGTGCTCATCCTTTGCATCTCTCCATCTTCGGGCAAAAAAAAAAAAAAAAAAAAAAGAAGGAACAAATGGAGATGTATGACGGAGCTCTCCTCCTGTGACACGGGTTCCCCACCGACCAGGGTCCTCGCTGTGCGTTTCATGTGTGTGTGTGATGAGTCCTCATCCCAGCTGGGTCCAGCATCTCCTCCAACTTCAGCTTTGTAACTTCCGGAAAGGCAGAGCCCAGATTCCTCCCTAAAACCAACGGCACCAACATGCAAAGCAAACCTGTTAGAGTAGTTCTTTCTAAGCAGAATTGAAGAGGAAGAGGAGGAGGGCAAGAAAGGAAGGGCTTAATTCAGGACCCAGAATGTGGCCTGAGCACAAAGCATTTGCAGAGAGGCGTTTGATTCGTTTCTTGAGTATGGTTATTGATGTTTTTCTTGTTTATGGTAAAAAGCCAGTGTCTAAGGATCTCATTTCCTAATCATAGAAATTCAAAGGAATTGGTGGTTCCTCTGTGCCTTTTGGATTCTTGGTAAATCTTCCTACGGTGTGAGGGGGAGTTTTATAGTACTGTTAATGGATTCGCCTTCTTTCACGAGCCATCCTGATGAGTCATGAGAATATGCCTTTTACAGCAGAATGTCTTAAAAGTCAGAAAACATAGGATAAGCTTATTCTTAGTCTATATGATAAATACCTACATAGAGTTTACAAACAGTTGGAAACACAGGAAAAATGGTGTATTACTGTCTTTTTTTCAGAGTGATTATCGTACCCATCGCTTTATTGTAGAGATCCTTCACCTGAAGGTTGAAAGAAACCATACCGAGCATAATATTTGCAACCATGGCTAACATACTACTTAAAAGTAAGTGTATCTGGTGTTTCTTGACTTTGCAGGCAGCCTGCTCTCTTAGGCACACGTGCCCTCCTTACAAAGGCAGAGGCAAGGAGGTAGGAAGTCAGGGTTAGGGGCTGGAGGAAAGCTGCCCCCAAATCGTTCATCTCAGGACAGGAAGACAGAACAACCAGAAAATGCTAGAAAAGCCACTCACAGTGCCTGTGACAACTGAACAGCAGTTGAGTCGAATCCCTCCCTGGCCGTTGCATGGGTTTCAAGGTTCCACGGTTTCCTGGAAGCGTGGCCCTGCTCTATGTAGCACAGCAGTGATACCGTGGGAATCACTGTCTAACCCCTCGGCTATTACGCACGTGGCTTTAGGCTTTTTAAAGAAGCTTCAGGGAATGTGGTCAGAAATATGTGAGGCTACTTCGGGTGGTTTCAGTCCCTTTTCCCTGAAGAGTTCGAACAGCAGAGGGATTTGCAGCTCAGAGGCGCTGCGGGCCAGGTGCTGGGACCGAGCACGTGACCTGCGCTTTGGGAGCAAACTGCCTTCGGTTTCTTTGGAGCAAACTCATCATGATACTCTGGCAGCGGAACGGTGTTGAGGGCAGAGTGACTACAAACTCCTGAGAACCCTGAGGCACGAGTGGAACAGCTTATGGTTTTGAAAATTAAACAAAATTCTCCACAGGGAGTAGAAATTGAAAGAAAGCTAAAAGTGCTTCTATTCTCTTGATATTAAATGGGGGCATATGCAAACACTATTCAAGAAATCAGTTTAAGTGGCTTTTTTTTTTTTTTTTGAACCCACATGAAAATTGCCTGTCTGTAAAGGAATAATTGGTTTTGGAAAACTCTCTCAATCTATTTTCTTGTACTAAATATATGTAGATGGGTGCATTTCTCTCTCTCTCTCCCCTCTATCTTCTCTTTGCTTATATTTCTACATTATGCTTTTAAATTATATTCAGGCTTTTTATTCTCAATACATTTTGGAAGGTGAAAGTTTCACTCCTTTAGTAGGGAAGTTTCCTAAATCTAGAGTTGCTAAATATGGAACACCCAGAACTCCTCCTACGCTAAGATTTGGTTGACAGTGGTGTTTTCTTTTCCTCTGTCCAGCCGAAGCGGTGGCCCCTAGGTGCTTCCACCTGGGCCAGTGCGGATTCCTTTGGTCTCATTTGCTTCCTCTCTCCAGCCCCAGACAGGAGAAGCCCTCCCTGTCTCTCCCTCTGCTTCAAGTGAGCTGCCTGGCAGGTGGAGTTAAAGGGGGAGCTCAGAGAAGACACAGGTAGAAGGCAGAGGAAACTTACCAAGCTCAAAAAAAACAGCTCAACTAACACCCAAATCGCACTTACCTCAATGACCAGTAGGGATGTTTGTAAAATCACAAATAGAATTCTCCCTGAATGCTGACACATGCCTGCTGACATCGGACGCTGCCTGGACCCTCAGGGCTGGCCGTGCTGACAGCTGTGGACAGAGCAGCCGACCCTCGAGGGTTGTGAGGTGTTCTGTCGGAGGTGCTGTCGTAGATGGCCACCTATCCAAGGGCAGTATTTTGGAAATCCTGCCACCCCTTAATCATGACAACCTACCATACCAGATCCATGCTCCCCACTTGACCCGGAGCTGTCCGAGCAGAGCGTGTTCGGTAATCAGGCGTCTCACCTGTGGCCCCAGAACTTTCCATCCGGGCGCTGGTCTCCCTGACTTTGGAGACATTCTTATTGGCTCCCTGAGCTCACAGTCTCACTGAGCCCTCCCTTCGGTCTGACATTCCCAGCAGGGCCCCAGACCCTGGCCTCGCCTGCCTGGCCAGCCTGTCTTGAGGTTCCAAAGCCCCCACCAAGCTGCGCTGAGGTCGTGCAGCTGGCACATTTCCCCCTCACCCTCCCTCACACGAATGTAATTCTCTGAGAGGCAGGACAAATGCAATTTTAGATGAGTAGCTGATACTTCACAGAATAGAACTTTTCTTAGGAGCTGTGAGAAGAGGACATATTTGAAATGAATAAGGGATATAAAATGAAGCTAATGAAGAAATTGGACACATTTTAAGCAGTCACAGTGCCACGCTGTGACAAGGAGAAAAGAAAGTTCAAATTGACAAGAGCAATTAGTACAGGGTTAGGTGACGACAGCAAAGTGGCCAGAAGGTAGACAGGCAAATTCCAATGTGATGGGGACCCGGAGGTTTGGTTTTGTGTTTGTCTTTTGCAGTGCAAACAAACCACGTAGCAATAGACTGGCTGAGAACCAGTAGCAGAGGGGGAGGGGCAAAGACAGATTTTCAGAGGTCACTGAAAGAAGAGGCAGGGGATTGCGTGATAGATTACGGAGAGATTTAAAGTGCCACAAGGGATTAATCTTCCTGCTGCAGCCTGCTAATCTGGCCTCCCAGAGAGGAGGTATTTTTCAAGGGAGAAGTACTTTTTCATTTTTGTTTGTTTAAAATGTTACTTAAATATGTCTTTTTTTGAACTAGGAATAGTTTTTCCACTTTTCTGTCTAATGTACACTGGCTCTTTGAGAGAAGTGTCTGTCATCTAATTTTAAAGTGTCTATCGAGTCCTGACTATGCTTTATGCGCCTTGTTTCATAGCATCATCGCAGCGGTGCCCTGAACTCAGGGCTGCTTTTAGTGCCATTCACCTAGAAAGGACTGCGCCTGGGCGGGGGAGTGGGCAGCAGTGTCCTCCAAGTCTCTCAGGCCTTCTGGCCCAGAGCCAGCAGCCTGACCACTGCCACTGAGGAGGACCGTGGCAGCTAGATGCCAGGCGTTGAGTCTGTCTATACCAGAGGCACTATTGGCCCCATTTTACAGATGAGGAAACCGAGGCTTGGAAGCTAACACATAGTGGGATTTAAAAATCACATCCGCCTGACCCTCCCAATCATTCTCTTTCTGCTGCCGTTCGTGGTGCTCAGCAGCTGTTGACAACAGCTACACACACAGGCAGACCTCGGAGGGCGTGGGTTCCGTTCCAGACCACTGCAAGGGAGCGAATTCCACAGAGCAAGTCATGTGCATTTTTCGGTTTTCCAGTGCATATAAAAGTTATGTTTATACTCTACTGGAGTCTGCTCAGTGTACAGTAGCAGTATGTCTAAAAGACACAATGTACATTCCTTAATTTAAGAAAAACAACTTCATTGCTCAAAAATACTAACCATCATCCAAGTTTTTAATGAGTCATAGTCTTTTTGCTGGCACAGTGTCTGCCTCCATGTTGGTGAAAAGGCAGTATTTGCCAAGGGCAATGAAGCGAAGGACGATGAAAGGAGGTATGACCGTACTTTTATAGAACCTACTATGTGCTAGGCACTGTTCTAAGCATTTTACGTAGATGGATTTCTTTTGAAAAAGGACCCTCTGTGGTAAGTACGCTCACACCATCTCTTTTTTCTGATGAGGAAGTTGAAGCTGACTTCCCTGAGGTCACCTCACTGTTCAGAGGTGGAGCTGGAACGTGGGCCTGGGCTGTCTAACCCGAGGGGTTGACATCTCTCTACACTCTCCTCAAAGGATGAAAATGAAAAGAAGAAAAGAAAAAGAAAAACCAAAGCCGCCTTTTGGCTTTCTGAGGCATTTTAGTGGCCTGCTGTTTTTTCAGAACAAAGCGAGGCTTCATCTGATCAGGGAAAATAGGATGGGGTGTGTTGGGTGCAAGCAGTCGCTGCGGTTGGGGAGAGCGGAGAGCCAACATCTTCAGCAGCGCTGACCTCTGCAAGCAGCCTCTGCACAAGGAGTACACCACAGCAGCTAAATACTCAGCTATTTTTACAGCAAATTAGGCGAGTCTATCAGCAAATGGTCTCCCGTAGAAGTTGGCAGAACTGATACCGATGGTGAAGACCCTCTTCATTAGATGGCTCTGTCTAACCCCATTCCTCTCCCGTGAGGTGTGCTGAGATATTTTGCATTTGAAATGGAAGAGACTTTCTATGAACCACTCTATAATCTGAAACTGCTTTGAAAACTATTTATAGACATAAGCTGCTCTGATTTTGAAAGCAAGCCTGGTGATAGTTTAATATGGGGTAGAGTGAGATCGTTTTCCTTGCGAAACAGCGAAGTATATAAAACGTAGGCCCTCCCCTCCAACATACCTTTTAAAAAGATCCCACAAGTTCTTCTGAGGTTTTGGAGGAGAAAATAGACACCGTTTCCTTCTATTCACTGAAGTCATAGTGGCCTCAGGCAACACTGTCACACGTCACCTTGCCCGCTGACCCAGGCCACAGTCAAGTACAAGCATCTTACAGTTGCACTGGGTCTCATTTTGGAACAGGGTAAGTTCTCAGAGAATAGATTTAGGTATAGTCGTCATGTGGCCTTCACAGTTCCCAAGCAGGATCACATTTTACAAAAAAAAAAAAAAAATGGGAGCTGACTGTTGTGCTCCCCTTGGGATGTTTTGGTTTCAAGAAATTTTTTTAAAAAAGATTCATTTTTTTCCGGACCAAAACCTCAGAGATAGATGCAGGCAACAGCTGCTGGGTTTTGTCTGTACTGCTGTGAAGCTGCTGCAGGAGGGATCAAAGACTCTGCAATTGGGGGTAGAGAAACAGCTTCACCTGGGAGGTCAGAGAGGCAGGACAAAGTCCCCAGCAGAGCCGTCCCTGGCCAGGTCTGCAGCTGGAGGGCGGCCTGCTGGTCTGTCTCCATCAGGGTGCGAGGCCAGGGTCAGCAGCACCCCAGTGAGTGCTGAATCCAGACTCGGGGTGGGACCGCCAGCCTGGCTGGCCTTGCTTAATCAGGGAGGGGGACACAGGCAAAGAAGGCTAGAATCCTCGCCAGGTTGTTAACTAAATAATCGTGGGATTTTAAAACATTTTGACATATATGCAGTATACTTTACTTTTTTCTTCACAATCCTGTGAGTTTCGACAACAGTCAGGTACCACTGCCACAGCCAAGCCCCAGAGTAGAGCCGTCACCCACCCAAATCCTCTTGTGCTGCCCTGTTGAGGTCAAATCCTGCCCCCACCCCATCCCTGGCAGCCGGCTCTGTCCTCCGTCCCTACCATTTACCTGTTCCGGGATGTTACATTAAGGGGGTTGTACAGTATGCAACCTTTCGCCTCTGGCCTCTTCTGGGCACAGCACACTTGAGAGCCATCCCTGCGGCCCCGTGTATCGATAGTTTGCTCCGGGCAGCACTCCTCCATGTGTGGCGGCCCAGAGTTTGGGTGCTCATTCACCCTCGGAGGACATCTGGGTTTGGGCGATAGTAAATAGGCTGCTATAAACTTCCATTTGCAGGTTTGTGTGTGGACATCCGTTTGCGCATCTTTTGGGTCCCTTCTCGCTTTTGAATGGGCTTAACTCATTAATTTTTATCTCCACCTTTTTAAAATTAAATTTACTGGGGAGACATTGGTTTATATAATTACAGAGGTTTCAAGTGTACATTTCTGTGATACTTCATCTGCATATTGCATTGTGCGTTCACCACCCAAAGTGAGATCTCCTGTCACCATGGATTTGACCCCTTTCCTTTTTATTACGTCTCCCACCCGCCTTTCCCTCTGGTCACCACCAGAGTGTTGTCTGTGTCTGTGAGTTTTTATTTGTTTGTCTTGTTTGCCCATTAGCCTCTTTTCTCCCACCACAGGCAGAAGGAAGTGTAGTGGGCGCAGTTAAAGAGCACACAGCTCCAGTCCAGGCAACTTTTCCAGGGTCCTGGGCTGCTGCTTCTCAAGCTGTACCCACTAGACCCACATCTGGGGATTTGAGAGGCAAGAAGGGTAATTCGATGGAGAGCAGATGGCTGAAGTGGTGGATTAGACCGAGCTGTCCTTTTCCAAACGGGACCCTTTTGACCATGGGAAGGAAATGGCAGTCACTAGCACATGAGTGTATTAAATATTTAACTATAAGTAAAGTTTAAAGCAAAAAAAAATTTTATTTAGTACTTATTATATTAAATGTTTTTTGTGAATTGCCCTTATGCTTTATTAACAGTGTGTTTTTCTTTTAAATTGGAGACTTGCAAGGAAATCTGAGGAGGGCCAGCCACAGCAATTGGTAAACGCATCAAAGCTGATGGCATAGGGGAGGTCAGGAAGGGAGAGTCAGGGTCCATCCCCAGGAAGATGCTAAATTTTGCAGGAGGAAGAATCAATGAAGAATGAAATGTACAGCTTGAAGCCTTGAAAGAGAAACGCATGCCGTGAAGGTGAGGAACCCAACCCTGAGTGACTGTTAGGTCAAATCTGATTTGCTTGTGCTTTTGGAATCCATGGCCTGATCTTCTGTATGTGCTTTGAGAGAAACTAAAAGAAAAACTGAATATGACCCATGCAATTATGTGGTATTTTTTAAAAAGCAATTTTAATATAGAAATGGGAAGTAAGCCTACTAAAAGCCTGATGGGGAGGAGAAATGAATTGGAGGCAAAGAGCAAAGAGCAAAAGGCGCTAGAGCAAAGCTTGTGAGGCCTGGGCCACGCTGGCTGTGGGTTAACCTGTGCATGTCAGCTGATTTTGTGCAATTTTAGAATACGCCAAAGAAATCTTACTGGTTCCTGCTTGTAACTTTATAAAAGATATGTAATCTTTTAGTGGGTCACATGTCCACAGACATTTTTATGAAAACAACTGACTAGATGGTGTCTTCATTTTTCAATCAGACCTAGATAAATCTTTTTAAAAAGAAAATGTTCATAGGCTAGAGATTTTCCCACTAAACTTTACTGAAGAAAAAGCAGGAAGGAAAGACAAAAGATTTTTTTAAGTACTAGGAAGGAAAATATTTTGAAAAGCCTCATGGAAAATTCTTTAAAGTCCTATTTTAATGAGACGCAACTCAAATTATATAGAAAAGCTGTACGTCGACAGTCATGAAGTTACCCCCTCTCTGCAAGCGTGATTCCACCGCAGTGGCGGCTGCTTCTCCCTGCTGTCTTCTGCTGGGGACCGTCTCCTTCACCCTCTGCCACGGGAGCTGTGATTGACGTCACGGCTGCGCAGGTGCAGCCCCATGACCGATGCAAAGTCCTGATGCGCAAGGAAGCCAGTCACAGCCGATGGAACCGGCGGGTCGTCCTCCGTGACAGCCTGCCTCCCTACTGTAAAGCATAACGCATGTAAAGCATGAGAGGGAGGTTCCCTACGTGGACAGTATTGTGATTCAAAATGATATAATTGCTTCTAAATATTGAAGCTGCCTTTGCTTTGGGCTGTGGTTCTTGGAGGTGATGCAGCTAATGCAGGAAGAAGCCAGACAGGACTGGCGTCATCCTGCCCGTAGCTTGTAGCAATACCCTGAGTAGAAATGAGATTGAGAGCTGCTACTGGCTTTGACACAGATGGCGAAGGCAGTGTGCACTTTTCGCATCTGCCTACATTATCATTCAGTTCTCAAATGTTTGCACAGAGAGTACTTTAAATGTAATTGTGTTTTCAATGCCTTTTTTGTACACTACTTGGCAGCGTCAGTGTGTTATGTCACTTGCTACGGTATGGTTATAATGTTCCATAAGGACAACTTAGTCAAGTTGAGATAAGTTTTAAATACACGTGTGAATCTTCCTTTCCTTTCTGTCCCACTGAAAACATGCATGCCCAAACCACAGAACGTGACAGAAACAGAATCGTCATCGTTCTGCACTCAGTCTGTGTCTGTTAACACATGGCCACCTGTAGTGACTCTGCAGAGACCTTCAGTCACTCCTGAAGTTTGTTGTAATGCAGTTTTTCAGAAGAGGCCAGTGAGTAGCAAAAGTTTTTATTCTTTCATAATATAAAACACAACTATTGTCCTTTTCAAAATATAAAACACTGTACCTGTTGCAGCGGCTCCCGTGACTCTGTGATGTGGAGGTGGGTGGAGAGGTACTCAGCGCTAATGCCCAGAGTCTTTCTGCTCACCGTGCGTTTGTGCAGCAGAAGCTGCCGTGTCCAACAGAATCGCAAGCCCCAGACCACTGAATCGGAATCTGCGTTCTAACAAGGTCCCTAGGCAGTTCATACACACGTTGGTTTGGATACCACTGCCCTAGACGTTGCTTGCAATGATGGCAGAATTTCTCCTTTGTTGTTGTTGGGTTTTTTTTTTTTTTTTCACTGCCATAAAGAAAAAAAATGGGTTTTACCAAGAATCAGCCCTGACATTGTAGCTTCCACTCTCTTGGAGTCCAAGTGCAATGCTGTCCAGATCTCAGAAGTGCGGGGTGGTCTGGGCCCGAATGAACCAGAGCTGCCATCCGGCTGTCCTTCCAGGGAGATGTCCGTACTTCCTAAAAGGGTGTTGGCGGCTCTGCTGCCCTTTACATTACCCTGACACATGAGCTTTCAAGAGTCATAGGATGTTGTATTCGCACAGGAGGATGTTACCACTTGGAAACCATATTTAGATTGGTACCATATTTTACATTAATCAGACTCTAGGCCAGATGTTTCGTGCTTTGTCCAGCAATAAACTTATTTTCCCCCTCCTCCCTCTTTTACTGCTTTCCTTTATTTTCTTCCTTTTTATTTCTGCTTGTTGTCGATAATGCAAAAGTATTTGAGGCCTCTCTTAAGAATAAACTGGAAATGCTACCCAATTTTCTTTCCTTTTCTTTTTTTAAGTATATCTTATTGATTATGCTATTACAGTTGTCCCATTTTTCCCCTTCATTCCCCTCCGAGCTGCACCCCCTCCCACCAGCATTCCCCTCCCTTATTTCATGTCCATGGGTCGTACATTTAAGTTCCTTGGCTTCTCCATTTCCCATACTATTCTTAACCCCTCCTATCTATTTTGTACCTACCCTTTATGCTTCTTATTCCCTGTACCTTTTCCCCCATTCTCCGTCCTCCTCCTCCCCACTGATAACCCTCCATGTGATCTCCATTTCTGTGAGTCCGTTCCTGTTGTAGTTGCTTGCTTAGTTCGTTTTTGTTTTTTTTAGGTTCAGTTGTTGATAGTTGAGGTTTTGGAGGGGTTTTTTTGTCATTTTACTGTTCAGGGTTTCAGTCTTCTCATTTTTCTTAGATAAGACCCTTTAACATTTCATATAATAAGGGCTTGGTGATGAACTCCTTTAACTTGACTTTATCTGAGAACCACTTTATCTTCCCTTCCATTCTAAATGACAGCTTCGCTGGATAGAGCAATCTTGGATGCAGGTCCTTGCCTTTCATGACTTGGAATACTTCTTTCCAGCCCCTTCTTGCCTGCAAGGTTTCTTTTGACAAATCAGCTGATAGTCTTATGGGAACTCCTTTGTAGGTTACTATCTCCTTTCCTCTTGCTGCCTTTAAGATTCTCTCCTTATCTTTGATTTGGCTAATGTAATTATGATGTGCCTTGGTGTGCGCTTCCTTGGGTCAATCTTTTTTGGGACTCTCTGAGCTTCCTTGACTTCCTGAAAGTCTATTCCCTTTGCCAGATTAGGGAAGTTCTCCTTCACTATATTTTCAAATAAGTTTTCCATTTCTTGCCCTTCTTCTTCTCCTCCTTCTGCCACGCCTATGATTCAGATGTTGGAACGTTTAAAGTCATCCCAGGGGTTCCTAAGCCTTTCCTCATTTTTTTTTTTTTTTGAATTCTTGTTTCTTCATTCTTTTCTGGTTGAATGCTTATTTCTTCCTTCTGCTCCAAATCGTTAATATGAATACCAGTTTCCTTCCCATCACTGTTGGTTCCCTGTATATTTTCCTTTATTTCACTTTTATAGCCCTCACTTCTTCCTCTATTTTGTGACCACACTCAATGATTTCTGTGAGCATCCTGATTACCAGTGTTTTGAACTGTGCATCTGATAGGTTGGCTGTCTCTTCATTGCATAGTTGTACTTTTTCTGGAGCTTTGATTGGTGCTTTCATTTGGGCCATATTTTCTTGTCTTGGTGCAGCAGTTACATTGCAAGGGGCAGAGCCTTAGGTATTCGCCAGGCTGGGGCAACCTATTGTGATGCTGTATGTGGAGTAGGGGTCCAAGGGGGAACCATGCCACTTGCTAAGCTCTTGGCCAGCTTTCGGTCACTTCCCCCACTACCCACAAGAAAATTGGACCCTTCTGATGCTGATTCCCAGGCAGGTGGGCTTGTGCACATTCTAGGACCCTGTGGGTCTCTCCAACGAACTCTCCTGTGAGGCTGGGAGTTTGTCCTGTTCCTGCCTCATCCCCCACAGGTGTTTACAGCCAGAGGTTTTGAAGCTTTATTTCCCTATGCTGGAACCCTGGGTTGGGCAGTCTGTCTCACTCCCCCATTGTTCCTCCTGGTTTATCCACACCCAAACATGGGACCACTGGGTCCACCAGCCACTACGTTGCCGAGAGTCCTCTCCACCCTGGCTGCCCATCTCCACCCCTCCTACCGGTCTGGGTGAATGTTTCTTCTTTAACTCCTTGGTTGTTGGATTTGCATACAGTTCGATTTTCTAGCAGTTCTGATTGTTTTTTGTTTTTAAATTTTCCTGTTGTCCTTCTGGCTGTGTGAGGAAGCAAAGTGTATCTATGTACACCTCCATCTTGGCCAGAATCAAAAAGAAATCAATCCCTGCCCAATTTTCTTACTCCATTTTATTTAAAGACAGAATTCACCAGTCATGATTTGGGGAATATTTTTTGTTTGTTTAATCTCAGCGCTAAAACTTGCTGTACAATTAGAAATTAGCTCAGTTCACTGAGAGGACTATATTTTGACTCTATCCTAGTGGCAGAAAAAAGCACTTTATACATGAATTTCTCCATAGAGATCCTTAACCTTTACCTATATCCTTAGATGAATGCAAAACATTCTATTTAGCTTTTTCTCTGACCTTTTTGAGCTATTTTTGATCTTACCATAAAAGGCCTTTCTGAGAAATTATCCTCTCTGAACTCGAAAACTGGAATCAAAGCTGAAAGCTCTAAAAGACCACCTTTTCGCAATTTACAGTCAAATAATTTGGCCAATAACCATCTAATTTCATGATGATATTGACAGATCAATAAAACCAACCCAGATCATCGGGACCATGGAATTTTTTTCCCTCAGTAGCACAGACATATGTCCTGAATTTAATCAAAGTATCTCCTGTCTGGTTTTGACTATGTCAAGAGAGGCAGTAAATGCTTGGCCCAGAGCTTTCTGGTTCTTGGGTAATTGGTCAGATTGTTTCTACCACATAGACCTACTCAGTCACAGGCTTTGCCTTCGATGAGTCCAAGGAAGAGTTTCTGCAACGAGGTGCCAGACTACGATAAAACTGATTCGTGGTGCTTTTGATGGGGCTGCCCTGTTTTCTCTCTGAAAAGAATTTTGACTTAGAATGCTAATAGCTTAAAAGTGATTTCAGATTTTTCAAAAGGGTAATTTTTTTAGACAACCTAGTCAGTCTATATACATTCTTTTCTGAATAGTTAGCAATTAATATTCTAACAACAGAATTTATCTATTAGGAAAGCAGTGCCACATAAAAACTGAATAGGCAAGGTTTGATCTATTTGCAAGTAATTAATCTGAAGTTATTTAAAAACATGTGTGGTATATTGTGGGTACTCAGTATTAACAACTCAGACTTTACCTTAGTTCAAGTTAGTAGTCAACCAAGGAGTCTACATTATTTATGCTTAGTGGTCAGGTATGTCTTTGGTGTTTAGAGGAAAATCTGCTTTGCAAAAAAAAAAAGTTGTGAAACTATGATCAGACAGAATTAATTTCACAAAGACCTTTTAGTTTCATAATTGTTAGAGCGAAATGCTTATAAAATATGGTCACTCTTTGCTTAGAAAAATTTAGACCACAAATACTTCATTTAAAATAAAAAATTCTGCTTAGTGTTATGAATTCATGCCATAGATATCTTCTCCAGTATGTAGACATTTGTATTTGTGTCTAAAATATTGTGGAAGTAGAAACTAACTAAAAAAATACATAGAGGTGGAATTAGTCCCGTTTTTGAGATTAGGCTTCAGTGTGTGACTTGCTATGTGCTCATTTGCCCACAGTTTAATGATACCATCTGCATGGAAGGCAAACGTTGATATTGCCACAGAGGGTAAATGGCCCATACGGATGACAGAGATATATGCATCTGAAATTTAAAATGTAGTTCGTTGGTGCTAAAATTCCTGGGGAATCGATTCTTTTTTTACACATGTACAGAACGAGTGATCGCTTTTAACAATTGCACTTTGCTCTCCTGTTCTTGCATTCAGAGGAAAAGGGTCGTAAGGAGAAATGATTTAACCGTGGGAGGGGGAAGTTCACGCTGATTCATTCCTTTCCAAATTGAACGCACTTAGATCAGACGAACCCAGCGATGTTGAGAAGGGTTGGAAGGTCAACACAGTGGAAAAGTTGGGAAGCTGGAACTACCCTCGCAGGGAGAATGCCTGCGGTGTGGTATTTCATTGCGAGCAGCTTTAGGAAAGGAAGCTTGCTCTGTAGCTCCTGTGGATAGGTATAGGGTTCCAGCCGATTTCATCATCAAATAGGGATAGATATGCTAGCTGTACATCATCTTTCTTTGGCAGATCCTCTGCAAGATGTTTGACTTTGTGGGGTTATATGGAGAACATGCCAGTTGAAAGGGTGGAGTGTGATACACAAAGCAAGGTGGACATCGATCTCACACCCCCATAGCCGTGAGGGTGCCAAGGCCAGTTTTCCCGATGTTGGACCTCATGAGTGGAAATATTATGATTAAATTGCTGAGTTCTGTCTACCTTTGAAGAGTGAATTATAATTAATTTCTCCTAGAGCATATATACCCAAGTTCATTGCTTTTTAACATTTGCCTTTTGTGAGGAAGCATCCCCTAAGTGTTACCTAAGCCATTAGCAGCTGGTATAGAAAACTTGAAATATATTCCAAACAAGGTTTTTTCCCCCATATGTCATTCTCAGAACTGTTTCTGTGTCTAATATTTTTAAATAGCTTTTTTCCTATTTTGAGAGGAGTCAGAAACACATATCAATAATCTCGAAATTTCTTTTATGTTCTAGATTTCTCTCTGTCCCTTGCCTTCCCTGCCTCTACCTGTCATGGATCCCAGACATGTGGCTATCCCACACCTTGGATAGCTGCAGCCCAGGATGCAAGCGTTCACCGGGAACCCGAAGTCCTTGAGCCCGTTACATATGGGGAACGTATTTAAGAACTGCCATGCTATTCAACCTGTAGCCTATAAAGCCACATCAGTGGCTAACCTTCCGCCTTGCTTTTAACTCAGCAAATAATACTTGAGGGGCATCACCTCTCATTTCACTGATATTCACTTTACTTCCCCCCAATACCTCCACCATGTTGTTGTCATTTACTCTGTGTTATTAGTTTTTTAATATGAGTATAATGAAAATATAACTGATTGATTTTTTCATGGAGGAAAAGCCGTGTATCAGACATCCTGGCCATAGCCCTGGACCTGATCGTACTTACAACCTGGAGGCCAAAATAAACACACACGTACTCAGCAATGGTTAAGATTTTCGAAGCGCCTGCCGTATAGTAGGCAGGATTGAGAATAGTGTGCACTTTCTTATTTAGTCCATGAAAGTTCAAATCCCTCCTCTGCCACTTACTAGCTACTGGCCTTGGTTTCCTCAGATGTAAAATGAGGGGATTAATAGTTCTTACTTCAGAGGGTTGTTACCAGCGTTAAATCAGTTAAGATGTGGTAAGTGCTTGAAGCAGCACCTGATACACAGCAGGTATTCAATATGTTGTATGGTAAGAAGAATGTAAAGAGTTAAAAAAAAAAAAAAAGACGTTGAACTTGTTTGGTTTAACGAGGGGAGTCTATTTTCAACTTTGATCGAATCTGCCTGTGGAGCCACCAGTCAGTTACGTAGGACTTTTGTCATGGATTCATTGTAAAATGGTTCTTACAGTTTAAAGAGCAGCAAAGGCCAAGGCCCAGACCTTCAGCCAGAATAAAGGGCATGACTGTTGGTTACTCCGGTTGTGTCAGTGCAGACCCCCAGCCCTCACAGGGAGACACGTCTGCACACGCAGGGACACGTGTGCAGGGAGGTGTCACACTCTGAACTGTGAGTCTGCAAAACCTGCAACAGGGACTCCTGTATTTGTCTTGTGTCCTTAAGTCTGGCAGGGTAACTTGTACGAGTGTGTTCTAGGTGGTCAGCTTGCTTCCGCTCACGGTCTCAGTTTCAGCAGGCCCTTCCCGAAGAACGAAAACCAGTGTCCGCCCCAAACCCGCAGGTGTGAGGCGGCGCGCAGGTTCGGGCAAACACTTGGCTTGTGTTTATTCAGAACGTTAGCAATAATTCGTATGATTTGCCCTACGACTTTAACTTTTGAGACTCTATCATAGGAAATAGCTTTAGTCACAATAATATGTCTGCAGTTACTTATTAAAAGACAAAAACTTTAACACAACCTAGATAGCTGTAAGGATTGACGATTAAGGAAGATGATTCAGTAAACCTCGTTTGCTTCAGTAGAATTCAAAATCCTGTTCTTTTGGGAGGCAATTTCTTCAGTTTTGAAACTTGGTTTATATCAACTGAGGTAGTAGTATTTATGTAATTGAGCTCCTTTTGTAAGTGGAATATGCTGAAGTAAATTGCTAATGACTCACTGAATGCAGTATTTATATGAAAATCTAAAAATATTTATGAGTCATTAAAATGATCTTTACAAAGATTTTTTTAAACAACACATATAACGTTATCTGGAAAAAAACCCAGAACACAAAATTGCCCACACGGTAGAATCTCCACCCTCTAAAGGACACATAAGAGCAAGGTCAGCTGGCATGATGCCGTGTTACTCAAAGGTGCTGCTGGGTGTAACAATATGATTAATTCTCACTCCAGCTGCTTTATGCACATGTACAGCTTCCGAACTTGTTATTGCATGTGTGTGTGTGTGTATTTCTCTTCTAATATGAAGAAACTTAAAAGAATAGCAATTTTACATAAAGACCCGAAAGGAAAACTGATCATTTCATGAACTTAAGAAATAGATTTGACTATACTTTCTTTACTTAACTTCCATATCTTACTTTACCTTGGGCATAAAATATGTCATTTTCTTTTATCAATTTTAAAAAGTGTTTTTTCCTACTCTAATACAAGTCTCCCAAATCTTTAAATCTTAAGAAATCAGTGTATAACTCAGCTACAAGTTGTCTGAGAAAAGTATTTTGTACTTATCAAAATTCTATAACTCATAATTATAGGATTGATTCCCTTATCTTAAATGCTTCAATAAAT
Source organism: Anoura caudifer (assembly GCA_004027475.1). Taxonomy (NCBI): domain Eukaryota; kingdom Metazoa; phylum Chordata; class Mammalia; order Chiroptera; family Phyllostomidae; genus Anoura; species Anoura caudifer. The sequence goes on from PVKU01000031.1 coordinate 879,414, forward strand.
TTTTAAACCTATATACTTTGGGGGAGGCATTTTCTCTACTTTTGAGCTTTGGTTTATTTATATTAATTGTGGTAGAGCCTATTTAACTCAGATCCTTTTGTGAAAAGGTAGAACATGCTATAATAAGTAAATTTGCTAACGGCCCATTTAAAGTAACATTAAATACTTTGCTATATGTTTATGCCTAGTATTTCTTAAATTTTTCTTGTGTAGTTGCCACTGTACTCTCTAAGCAGAGTGATCCTAAATTTGCTGGGGTTCCTTTAAACAGTGATAAATTTATTCCCATTTTTCTTTGATAGACTATGAATTATTTTCTCTAAGATATGTCAGATTTCTTTTACAGTGAGTTCAGTGACATTTTTTTTACTAATGTGTAGTGTGTTCATTTCTTTCATCTTTTAGGAGAGCCATATTACATTCTTTCTATTGTGGCCATACTGGCCCTAAATAGTGCATTCCACTAGGCTGATTATTTTCAGTAATCCTTTCTCTTGCTGCCATTTACATATCTGGTAACATTTACTGTTAATTATTGAGTTCTTTTTTCCAAGCATCTTTTTCATTGAGTATATTGTATTTATCTCCGGGATGTGAGCAGATAGCGCGGTAGCTCAAAATTTCTTTTCTGAAATGGTATGGGAAAAATAATTCAACCTCCATGCAGCAAAGGTGGAAGTTTAGTTCAATATCCATGGGTCTTATGTGGATGTACATCCACGCAGCACATAGAGCTGATGTGAGCCCCTTTTTTTGGTTGAAATTTCTCATATCTTAATATAATTTACATTAACACATGCAAGGCCAAAAAACCCACATCCTTCCTAGTTATAGTTCACTCTTGATACCTCTGTTTAATTTTAGATTTGGTTGCTATTTATCACATATTTGACAATTACACAGACTCTTCTAAGCTAAAATAAATTTCATTTAATAGTTTTTTATGCCAGCATTCTCAGTCATGAAGGTGAATATGTTTGCAATAATACATGGAATTATTTGAAATAAAATTTAAGCTATTTAGAAATAATATATGATAGCTATAAAAGTTTCAATAAAATTGTTTTTGTAAGTCCACATGATTTCTTTCTCCATCTTACAATCAAATAACTTATTTGGAGATAAAACTATCTGTTCATTTGGCAAATAAATACATATCCAGAGTTTTATGATATTAAATAAAATTAATGTTTTGTTATGAATTTTAACCAAATACTTTTCTTTTCTAAAAACTAAAAGAATTGGATGAGAATAGTAGGAGCCACAAATATGAACACTAAAGACTGTTAAAGTTGTCTATTTTATTCTACACTGTGAATACATATAAAAAAAGATTTTTTAAATTATCTCCTGAAGTTCTCCAAAACAGCCAGACTCTCTTATATCCTAGATTTTTAGGTAAATTACCTCAGCTCTCCACCTTACTTTGCCGATACAGCTAAAGCTCAAATTGCAAACAGAATTCTTAATGAATAATTGATGGTATTCAACAGAAACTTTTACAATATTGGGGAAAATTATTGCCAAAAATGTGGAACTGCCATTGGGATGAATTCTAAAAAGAAATGTAGAAAATTGGGCCCTGGGGTAAAACAGCTAAACTCCTGATGAAAGCACACATTTTGTTGGATTAAAAATATATGTAGGACTCTGTGGTTGAAACACATCAGCAAGAGAACTTTCTATTTGATGATTGATTGAACAGTCAATGATATTTTTTTAACCTAGTAGTATATTTAGACTTTGTAAAAATGATACAAAACCCAAGTCCTCAACAATTGTATCTGGAAATGATTGAAGGATTCATAGACTAAAGGTGAGGAGTCTAAGGAATAAGTGATTTGGCCCCCGGCTGTATTGTTGGTGGTGAAGAAAATCCCAGGGAGAAAGGGGACCACTGAGAAGGCATGTGGACTGCGGGGCAGGCTCTGGAGCCAAAGGAAGGAAGGTCATGGGTTTAAAGGAGAAGAACAAAGCAGGTGATCCAGGGTAGGAGCAAAATGTTGCCCCCCTTTTGCTCTCAAAGTTTTGCAAAGCAATCTAACACAGCCAAACTCACCGCGCTCTGAAGGGGGTGAGATTACAGTTCTCTCCAAATGTTTCATGACATTATTCTGTTTTCTAAAACATACTTGGGCTCCTGCCAACTAACACAGCCAGCCAGCCAGCCAGCCAGCCAGCCAGCCAGCCATGCATTCAGTCATCCAGCATACTTTTATCATGTGTCAACTCTGTCACAAGCACTGGGACCTCAAAGCCCATAAGGACACAGTTGCTGCCTTCGAACAGTCTATCAATGGGGGTGATGGTGGCAGATGGGAAAACCTCATGGCTAATGTTTATTAAGTATGTTACTGTACACCAGCTGCTGCGCTAAATACGTTATCTACAACCTTCTATGGAATCCTCACAACAAACCTTTGAAGTAGTTCTTGGTTCCCCCCCACTTTAAAGATGAGGAAATTGAGGCATGGGACAGTTTGGTGACAATGCTAGTAACCAGTGGAGGCTGGATTGTGACAGAGGAAAGTCCGACCCCAGATGGATACCCTTCCCACCATGATGGGAGCTGACAGGAGGGAATTCTGTGCAGCTATTAACCGTGACACTGATGACTGTGGGTTCACAAAAATATGTTTGCATTGCATTTTGTGGGAAAAGGCAGACTGAAAATCAGAGGGTATGTCATATACTCAATTTTAAAAGGCCACCGAAATATTCACAGTACTGTCTGTGGATGGTGAGATTAAGGATGAAGGTTTTCCTCCTCCCCCTCCTCACTCTACTTCTCCCTTTTCTCCCCTTCTTCTTCCTGCGTGTATTTTCCAAACATTTACAGTGAATGTAGTAGTTTTACAAGAAACCTGTTATTAAAGGTTTCTGGTAAGAGCACATCTCCTTTATATGGGAAAAATAAAGTAGATGCGCAGTCATTTTAATAGGCATGCGTCTGTTTCATATATCAAGATCAGAATGTAAGTTGTACGTACACATTTAACTGATAACATGTACTTTTTATTTGGTGCCCAGGTTTGTTTCATCAGGTAGCTCATGGGATCAAAGCCCTAGTGGCTTCCCATTGTTGCTTACCGTTAATTATTTTTATTTTATTAAAGGGTAGGTGCTGTCGCGTTTAATTAGAAGAAGATCTCTTGGAGTCTTGTCCTGCACGGGAAGTTTAGTGTTCTTGCCCACCACTTGCTGAGCACAGGGTTTCGGTCCTGTTGGTGGGGCAGGATGCTGGCGTGTCGGGGTCTTGCCCAGGTTTGCTGTACGTGAGGCTGAGCGGGCAGATACTGGAATGGGGGGCTCTGTCAAAGGGACTGCTGGTGCGTGTCGTGGAGGGGAGAGGTTATCGGGACTCGGAAGTCCAGGGGAGCCGGTGCAGTGGGTCAGCAAGGAAGAGTGGACGGAGGGGAGGGCCCTCAGTGACTGTCCAGCAGGGCCTTCATGGACGCTTGCTGTGTTTCAAAGGACCAGAGACATATTTACCAAGTAGACTGTTTCTCCAGGTTCTTTTTTTTTTTTTTTAATAGTAAAGCTCATTCATAGAAAGCCAATTAAGCATCATGCTCTTAATTACCTTAATGTGAATTATTTACTTTGTGAATTTAAAAAAAGAAATTGAATACTGGCCAGCTTCTTTTGATTTCTCTGCATGTTACCGAACCTCTTACTCCCAGAATTATGGCAGTGAGTTTGCCAAATGGATCACAATTTCATTGTAAAGCCAAATACAGTGATTTTTCAGTGATCTATTTTCAATCCGTGTCCTTGTTACTCCTGATTAATAACTAAAATTACTTGCTTCTGTCACCATCGTCATGTCTGAGCGGATAAAAAAACACAACTGGGGAATCTAAATGGCTGAGATACCTAATAAGTTTGAGATACCTTATTAATTTCAAATTAAATAACCCAATTTGGCTCTCAGAGACTCTAATTGGACAATGTATAAACTCCCTTCATCCCTGCTTACTTTTGACAACTACATCAGTGGCTGTGATATGTTCATTTATTTCATGTGTAGAATTTAACTACAAATTTTCACACTAGAAACAAAATACATTTTTGTTGATGGTGTTCTGATAAAGAGTATAACAGCAATACCATCAAACATATGGAAACCCAAGGAATATAGTCCAGGGACATCTTCTCCGGGGCCACAAGGATTTTGGTAAATCTTGTGTTATTATGAGCAAATGCATGTTGGCCAAAGAAAATATGTTGTCTTTTTTGTAAGAATATTATTTTTCAAAAGGGGAATTTCAAAAAGACAATTTCCGAACACTGAGTGTTTTTACCAAAGCTAGCTTTGTTGCATAACAAAATATGTTTTTCAATATCTTTATATTTGAGGAAACCAAACTAAAATACTAGTTGCATTAATTACTCATGGCTTTTCCTGTATTTCTTCTCTGTCGAGTGCGTTGGCAGCACCGTCGAGTCTGCAGTCTGCGGTGGTGGTTTCCAGGACCCCCCCCTTGGATGCCGAAATCGGCCGATTCTGAGGTCCCCTATATAAACGGCATAGAACATTTTACAGAAAATACTGTTTTCAATGCAAAGTCGGTTGAATCTGTGGATACAAAACCCGAGGATATAAAGGGGCAGCTGCACAGAGTGTATTTATTGGGGGGAAAAAACCTGTAAGTAGACCTGCCCAGTTCAAATCTGTGGTGTTCAAGGGTCAACTGTATAGTTATGTATAACACATGATTATATACACTCTAGTTGTATATAATATAATTTCAATCTAATTTATAATTTTATAAAGGAATTTTTAAGAAAATAATGATAATTAATATTTATTGAATAACTACCATGTGCCAGGCACTGTTGAAGTACTTAGTGTTGCAAAATTAATCTCCAAAGCTAAATGGGACCCTAATAGTGTACACATTTACACTTCACAAAATCCCTTTGAGACAGGTGCTATTTTATTCTCATTTTCTAGATGAGGGAAATGAAGCACCGACTAAATAATTTGCCCAAGAGCACATAGCCAGTGTTTGACTGTTAAGATTACACTATTGTGAATCACGCATAATTTTTTTAAATCCAGTTATGCATTTCATATAGGTAGATGTTCCTCTTTCTTCAGACCTTGGGTCCTGTGTACTGTGATCATTGAAATAATGCAAGGGTATGCAGCATTAAGGAAAAAGAAGGAAGACCAAGAAGCTTTAATTGGCCCTGGTTCTCCACTCTTGTCCTGACACCTGAGACTCCGATGGGAAGCAGGAGGGGGTGGGGCATGGAGAAAAATAAGAAGCTTTTCCCCTCTCTCCTATCTTTGGCTACTGAGGACAGAGTTTGGTACTAGGTGAATGGGAGGAGACAAATGCAAACATTGTTTGTTCCTCCTTCTGCTGCATGTTTTTCAAATGCACTACAAAGACCTCAGGCAGAGGAGAAAGGAGAGGAGGAGAAACCCAGGACTCTTTGAAACAGCAGAGGACCTTGGAAGATCTACCAAAGATTGTCAATGCTGACTGTTCTGCCATATCCTCTCAGCCGCCCACACACCCCTATTTCAAGGGCCTGGGCAGGTGTGTAGGTATTATTTTGAACTTTATGTTAACGACAACTGTAAAAATAGCTACATTTTGTTCCCAGAAAATGTAGCATGTGAAAAATCACAATTTCTTACTATTTGTCTTTTTTTAGGAAGATTCTCCTCTTTGTCTAGGGTTCTATAATAGGATATTTTAAAATAGCAATATACCACACTACCTTTAAACTGATGCAAAGTTTTAGGTCAATAGCCACGTCACATAAAGGGAGGAACACCTTCATTGTAATAAATTGCTCTGGCAGATTATGGCCTAGACCGGTTGCTGACACATAGGCATTTAGCGAACGCTGACATAAGAGTCTCTGTGTTTTCTTCAAAATGTGCACCTGTGCTTGGGGTATGTGAGTAAAACATTTTTTCCGAGTGCGAATTCTTGAGTCATTGAAAAGAGTGTGCTTCCTGTATCTGTGAATCTTTTTTTAATCAGTTGTGGAAAATTTGCATCATACCTTTAAATATTGCCTCTCTTCTGTCTAGTTTGTTCTTTTGAGACTCTGGTTAGATATATATTAGACCTTCTCCTCATTCTCGGTCTTCCGTCACATTTCTTAGCCTCTTTTGTGTATTTTCTGTCTCTGGGTCTCTGTGCTGTATTCTGGGTAGTTTCTTCTGATCCATCATTCTGCTTCCTGTTTCTATCTTCTGCTGTGTTTAAATGGTTATTTAATCCTCAGAGCCCACGGTAGCCAATTTTAACATTTAGTTTCCTTTATGAGCAGTTTTAACTTTAAGAACTGATACCCCATGACTTACTGTTTTTTAGAGGTCTTTTGAAAAAACAAAGAGAAAATGTACTAATTTTTAATAGGATAAAACTCATTCCCTCTTGAAACCATCATGTGGGAGTATTGAATCCTTTTATCGCTTTACTTTTCTATAGATTATTTGTTACAGTGACTTAAAAATGTAACCAACCAGTGAAAGGATGCCCTGGGCCCAGAGAAGGTAACCGGTGAAGAGTACTTTTCCTGGTATACTCTGGATTAAACCATCAGTGGTATATTTCTGTTTCAATACAGCATTGAATTAGTGTATTGAATATATATAAAATATATAATCTCCTAATGATTTTTATCTCCTGTCGCTTGATTATTTTTGTGATTTTACTTTTTTTAATTTAAGCATTTCATAGCTATTTTTTATTTCCATGAAAGAAATCCTGTTAACCTGACTCTGTCGTTTCATTCTGCCAGCTCTCACTGGTGATGAAGTTCAGGTTTAGTTGATTTCTAAATGATGAACAACTAGAAAATCTGGATTGAGAATACTTTTCTGCAGAGACTCTTTGTGTCTGTCTTCAGGACTTGTTGACATAGGGCCACTGTAGCCCCCGGAGAGCATCTCAGGCTTCATTAAGGACCCCCTGGCTCGCCCTGCCCCTGGTTCTTCTCATGTTATAGCGCTGATGAGAGCATTTGCTCTCAGAAAAACAGCCCTTCGTCAGGCCCCTGGGTACTTTTTGTTTTATTTTCACTGCAGAAGTTTCTCCTACAACTTGTGAGTTCAGAGTGGCAATGAAACTTTTTACTACTAGCTGTGTTATATTTGAGAAGCATCTGAACAGCTGATCTCCCGAGAGTGGCCTCACCTAGCCTTATGTAACCTTTGACGTACAACTTCCCTTGAAAGTAGTTTGAGTTAAAACCGGGAAACCAGTGTCCTGAACCACAGCTGATACGTCACCCGAGGGCCAGATGGAGAGACGTGTCGTCCGCAGCCCAGCCTATAACTGACAAAGGCGATGCAGCCCATACGCCGAGCACTCCTTGGGACGTGCTGCACATCGAAAGAGGGGCCTCCGAACCAGTTCGTAGAGGGGGTGGCCGAGGAGGGCAGAGCAGATCCTGCTCTGCTCGGGGGTCTGCTCCGTGACACTGCAGACGCATGGTCTCAGTGTGCCGAGCACCGATGGAGCTGGGCACCTGGCAATAAACACCATTTCATTAGCCCAGGTGTTCAAATGCAATTGCAGGGCTCCCAGAATTGGTTCTTTCATCCGGATAGATTAACCAAAAGAGTAACCCATCTCACCTCACATTGCTGACATGAAGGTAGATTTTGTGACTGTTCCCCGTGCCCTCCATCTTTATCGAAGCGTACCTATCCTCCCTCAGACCACTCTTCGTTCCAGGTGTTCAGCTCGGAACTCTGGCCCAAGTTGTGTCACTTTAATTGTGCTCTTCAAAATAACACTGACACTCCTTTTCCCATGTATTTTTAACCAATGGTGTTTGATAAACTGCCACAGATTTTTAAACCTTGGTTTTATTCTCCACCACATTTCCTTTAATGCTTTTTCTGGTGCTCTGTGTGATTTGTAGTTTCAACTGGATATGTGCACTCACGTTGTCCATTTGTTATATTAGCGCTTAATATAGTTTGGAGCTATGCCTCTCTCATATTTCTCGGTATTGGATGATTCTTGTTTATTAGTTGCCGAGGCCTGCAGATTTACCCTCACGTCTCTACTGGGCAATTTATGCAAAGACAGAAAGTTGCCACTTACGTCTTTCCTAGCAGCACATTAACTTTGCAGGGAAATTAGGGGGCAGAAAAGACATGCCTTGACGTTCAGTAGTACTCTATTAAATGGCCGATTTTTTACGTGTTCAGACCTTTAGGAGGTCATGGGGAATTTTTGGAACTGGGGTGTGAGTTGATTTATGTCTCACTCCAGGCTCACTGTCTTTGATTATGCATCCGAAGTTCCCAGTCCTCTTCACGCAGCATTATAATCTGCTCACGCTCACCTTAATATGTGTAGATTAGAGGGAAATAGAAATGTCCACACCTTTTGGCACAGTCATCTCCGTCCTTTGAATTCATCCTGAGGAAACTGTCCAACAGCATTTTGAAAAACAGCTTTGTGCAAAACAATGCATGTCACAGCATTTCCTGTACCAGTTCCTAAACAGAAAAGAACCGGCATTATTTAAATGCCTGCTGTTTTATGCAGTGAGGGGGCATCAGCTTGATAAACTGCTGCAGACATTTAAGCCATAATGACGACCACAGAAACCTAGGGCTTCTATAAAATATGTAATGGTATTGAATGTACGCAGTGATTATAATTTGATAAATCTGTAGACATATGGACATGAATTAGGAAAGTACACAAATAAAAAGAATTGTGTTAGCTTTGGGGATTAAAGTTATTTTTGTTTATTTGAAATATTTCCTTCAAATGTCATTATATTGTTTTACAGCAAATGTGCAGTTTTTAGAGTGGAGAAGAAAAATAGGTAAATACAGGACATCTCCATTGCCTTCCAGACCCAGTCAGTGCTTGCGGAGTTTTATACTCTGCGATGAGAAGGTGCTTTCGGTGTGATGTTAAAGGGACATTTTTAAAAGGATTTTATTTGTTTGTTTGTTTGTTTGTTTATTTATTTATTTTTAGAGAAAGGGGAAGAGAGGGAAAGAAAGATCTGTCGGTTGCTTCTTGTACACACCCCAACCAGGGATGGAACCTGCAACCCAGGTGCCTGCCTGACCAGGGACTGAGTGACCCGGTCACCACCTACCTTTCATTTTGTAGGATGTGGCCCGACCGAGCCACACCAGTTAGGGGAAAGGGATGTTTTAAACAGATCATCCTTTGTGGGGAGAGGAGATTTTGAAGAGTCAGCTTTAACAGAGGAAGTGAGGTTGGAACATTTATCTCATTTTCTTTTTCGTTTTTATCATTCTTGATAGATTTAATCTCTTCTCATCACAGCCCCTCACTGCCAAATGCCCCAAGCCCTATTTCCTTTCCAGACCCCTGCTCTGCCCAGGGCTGTCTAATTAACGTGCACATTCCATAGACTTGGGTGGTTTCCATAATATCTTCCTGAACTTCCCAATCGACTTTCTTTCCCATTATACCCACCAATTTAAACATCACCCCTTGTCCTCTTTTGGGACCTGCCTGAACCACTCACTGGGTGTGGCCACATCCCACACCCCACCTGCCTCACAATCCACCAACTCATATTGCTCCCTTGTCTTAAGGTTCCCGCTTTTAGTTACGGTTTTGCTAACTCCATCTGTTCCCTTTATGAATTTTCTTGCGTGTCCTCAAGTCGACGTCAGGCACATCACCCTAACGACTCCTCCCAGTTCTGCAGACAAGGACGGCACCCCGCTTCCTTTCCCTTGCCCGTCTGCCCAGCCCTCAGAACAGCGACCTGCATTAGGTGTGCCCCAGGAAGTACCACCGACTGCCTCTGAAGCTTCGGTCCTTTTAAGTGGACAGGCTCCAACCGCTGATTTTCAGCGGAAGGCTAAGCATGAGGACAGTAGCTTTCGTTGAGCACTTACTGTATGGCAGGTGCTGGGTTAAATACTTTTCATAGATTATGTCACGTATCCCTAACTGCAGCCTTATTAGGTAGGGATCATTATTATCCGATTGGTATAGTTAAGGAGGCTGCGGCATTGAGAGCCTGAGCAAGGAGATAAGGGAATGGCTGAGAGGGTATCTCAGGCTCCAAAACCACCCGTCAGATGGCAAAAAAATGGCCACAACTGGAGTCGAATGTGATTGTGGAAGGATTTGCTTTCATTTCCGTTTTTCAAAACCTGAGAAATTTCACATCACATCTGACTTTTGGCTTTTCTTGAAAAATAGGAAGGTCTGGCAACCATTTGCTAGAGCTGAGTAGAATCTGCTTTTTTAAAGGGGGACCGATTCCCTCCTAGCCTGTCACAGCTGGGCTCATGTCCTTCATAATTTATCATTTTGTTGTACTGTTTAATATTTAAAGGTTTTCCTGCTAATGTGAAATCTTGGTTTTTGTTGGGGGAAGGTTCTGAGTATTTAAATATATTAGCAATTTTGAGGAGTGTGAAATCTCAAGCAGTTCAAGCATTTGAGGTTCGTGTGAAGGTCCCCGAGAGGTGAACTTCGTGAACATAACCACTGAAGTGTGAGGTTGTCGCAGAGTGGAAAAACAGAAACGGGAAGCCATCTGACCAAGGGAAACTTGAGGTGTGCTTGAAATCCCCAAGAAAACTCTGTTGGCCTCCTTATCATGCGGTAGTTTGATATTCCCTAGGCTTTGTTTTTAAAAAAATCAGCACTACCAACATAACCATTTAAATCATGACTCTGATGGTCTCACACACCTGTCCATGGCTCCTCCCCACCTGGGGCAGGTGGCAAGCCCTGAGCCTCATCTCCTCCCACTGGGATGCCATATTAAACCAGGGGCCCTGGAAATGTGATCAAGTAATTATTACACAGGTGAAGAACTCCAGACAGGTTTTAATTTTAGACGGGACTGGCCAGGGAAGACTTCTCCAAGCAAATAAAGGACTGAGTGATATAAAGTCACCATCGAGATGGAGAGCAGGGAAAAAGGATTCCCAGCAGAAGAAATAAGCACAAATGGTCCGAGGCAGCAGCCTTCAGGGGGCGTCCGAGGCGGGGGGACGAGCCCTGTGTGCTGGTGTGGCCGGAAGGAGAGAGCAGTGGCAGATGAGGTCAGACAGATAACAAGGGGCCGGGGAGTCACGAGCCCGTAGGTCACAATAAGAACATCTAGGTGACACAGAAGCCGTTGGAGGGTTGTGGGTGAGGCAGTGACACAATCTGCCGAGTTTTTTCACGAGATCATCCTGATTCTGGTGCTGCCACAAACTGAAAAGAGCGAGGAGAGAAGCAGGGGGATCCGTGAAGAGCCTGTCACAATCATCTGTATGAGAGACAATGGTTTAAAAAAAAAAAAATGGAGGTGGTGAGAAGTGATAGGACTCTGGGTATTGTTGGAAGGATGAATCGACGCATTTGGTGAACAGACCAACCGTAGGGCATGAGGGAAAGAGGAGCATCAACAATGAAATCAGGTTTTTGGTCTGAGCACCTGCAAAAACTAGTGAGGCTCTAGGAGGAGTTTGTTTGGGGCATGAGCAAGGAGTCCCGTTTGAGACCAGTTACATGTGAGTTGCTGTCAGAAATCTGAGACAGATCGGAAGCAGGCATTGGGCAAATGAGTCTGGAGTTCAGGAGAGAGGTTAGGCGGAAGGTAGGAATTTGGGAGTTTAAAGCTGTGAGCCCGGGAGTGTCCTGGCCAGTCCTTAGAGGTCAGGGAGATGAGAGGGAGACTGAGAACAAGCAGCCAGAAAAACCAAAGGCAAATTGGGCTCTCTTTCTGTGTTCTGGAGCTTAGGGGGGGAAGCATTCCAGGAAGAAAGAGTGAAGGTCTGTGATGACAAATCGAAGATGAGATGTAAGAACTGACCTTCCACAGGCAGCCTTGAGAAGAGGCGCAGGCAGGTCCCTGCCCTCTCGGAACCTGCGTGCTGGTAAGGAATGTAGACGGTGGGAGCGTGACCCATGACTAGATAACACGCACTCAGGTCCTGGTAAATGCCACGGGCTGCGAAAAAGAAGGTGGGGTTAGAGATGGTGACAGGGATGCTATTTGAGACAGGGCCATCAGGGAACACCTCGTCAGGAGGGCATGTTTGAGCCCGGATCTGAAGGAAGCGTGGGCACGGAGGCTGGCGTTCAACGAGGAAACTCCTGGGTGGCCTTAGGGATTTCTATCCACCATCCTTCTGATTGCCCAGATGTTAGGACTAACTGGCTGCTTCCTAAAAACCGTCCAGTTATTGAGTGTTTGGCATATAATTTTTGACTGAGCCAAATATATGGGGGAAATGGTGTTCCAGGTGGAGAGAACAGCAAGGTCAAAGCCCCTGAGGCTGAGCACGCTCAGTGTCCGAGGAATCAAGCCCAGGCCCGTGGGGCTGGGCAGGGGGAGGAATGACCTGGGCATTCTGCAACTTTCAGGAAAAGCTGTGTTATCTAACAATGTGCATTTAACCCGAATGACTGCGGCTCTCTGAACCTGTGTGTATGTATAGGAGACGTGTGTGTATAGTATGTGTATATATGTAATCATGTGTTACACACACGTAAGTTTGGTCACTGCCAGTCAAGAACCATCTCTCTGCATAGACATTACTTACTTACCACCATTGAGTACTCGACTCATCAATTTTAGAGTCCTATATTTCTGAAGAAAAGGGAAAATTATAAATCCTGAGGCTTTTCTTGAATGTTTTCCCATTGAGAAGGGATTACATACAAGCCAAATATCAGTGATCTTGAATGAAGTTGTAAACTTGCCCTTTCTGAAAGATACAGGTCTACAAACTCATAATTTGGGGGAGGGAGGGCAGAGGTTCTTATTATCTAGAATACATTGGCTGGAAAATACTTTTCTCCAGGTTTTAAAAGTTCTTTCTTTTAAATCTATTTATATAATAAAGAAGGAGAAAAATTAAATTGTAATCAGAAAAATACCCATAATAAAAACCCCAAACTCCACAACCTGTTCCATTTCTTTGTGCCCCTTTCTGATTTTTGTTTCAAACATATAAGTAGTTCTTTCATAATTGCAATATATGTATGCATATGTGTATATTTGTATATGTATCTTTCTACTTTCCCTTTAATATCTTTATAATTGTTTCTTCTTATTAATTAGGCTTATCTTTTTAATTGCAGCAGCATGATACTGAATATCAATACCTTTAAAACAACCGCCGAATCACTGACCGCCAGGGCCGAGTATCAGGCCTGACTGTTGCTCTTGCTTTGAAAGTCTGCTGCTGTTCTTAGATTTTTATCAGGAGGGAAGTGAGAATGACGGAAGAATTATGTTGATATCAGACAGAGTGGTATATTGAAGTAGCTCCCGCAAAGCTTTATGTAGCAAAGGAACAACCATTAAAGATCACATAGTTGCAGTAGCCCATTGTTTCTCCCTTACCCGCAGCTCTGATGCATCCTGACGGCTGCATGCCAAGGTGGGCCTTCTTGTGGGCTTGGCTGCCCAGAGGTCCACGGCGGGGTAACGGGGTAACATGGGATTTGCAACATTCCTTTACAACGTAGCCAAGTGGAGACCTCGTGCTTCATTGTACTTAGAGCAGCTTCTTTTACTTACTGTGTAACAGATGCTGTGAATTGCCGTGCCTCCTCTTCCCCACACATTCTCAGCCAAGTGATAGCGTGTTGCAGAAGCAGCATTTCACTGGCTCCATTCAACACTTGGTTTTTCATGGAATCCAAATTGTGGCCTTGTAGGACATGGAAGAAAATCCCCATGAAAGTGAAGATAGGGTGCAGAGTAGATAGATCTTGGTTTTAAAAGACCTTACAGAAAATCAATACTCTGCAGTGTCCATTTTAATTTAATTTGATAGAAATTCTTGTGTGTTTGGAGAGCATTTGGGCATTACAAGAAACATTTTTATTTTGCCCCCATTGTCTGTTTTTCAAGGTTAAATGACTTCTGACCAATATCCACTGAAATGTCACCTGAGCGCATCTATTTTTGATGAAAAGTTTGCCCTGTGAGTCGCCATCTGTGAGTGTACGTACCTTTGATCAGCTCTGGGAACGTGCTCAGTCCCACCAGCCAAGGCCCTCGGTCTGGTCCAGCCTCTGCCTTCGCTGCTGCACACAGAAGTCCTGTTGACAGTGGGGACTGAAGACATTTGATACGTGCAGAGTGCTTTTAACATTTGTAAAAACTAGCAACATGGAAAAGCCAACCCCTCACACATGTGTTCTGAAATTTTTGTGCTGTAGGCAAGCTGTGAAATATTAAAGCTGGAAAGTACACACACACACACACACACACACACACACACACACACACACACCACTTCCATGAGCCTGGAAAGGTCGGGACTGGGTTTTAACACTGACTTCAAGGCTAGAGGGTCATGTTGTTTCATTGCTGTTTTGGGCAAATATTAAGATTTAAAAGGCAAAGAAAATGATCCAAAAATGTATTGCAAACAAGATAAAACAAGCAAGATAGCTTCTTTTGTCTTCACATGTGTTTCTAAGCAATGGCAAACATACCGCCTCTTACCCGGGCCCAGTGACTGTGAGGGCGTCCTGCCTGGCAGGAATTCCCTCACCAAGAGAATAAGTGTGGAGAGAACTGAGCATGAGGAATTGCCTTTTGATTTGAACTTAATAATAATAATATAATAATAATAATAATAATAATAATAATAGGAACAGAGCAGCACAGATGTTCAGAAGCTGAGGAAGCAGTCAGCAGTTTGAAAAGAATTCTTCATACGCCATGCTTCCAAAGACATGGAACCAATGACTCACTGAAAGGCAAACTTCAGCTTTGGCCCCGGTGGGAGTCAGCGCACAGTATCTGTGTGAAAGCAGAGTCTGCCCTGTGCCTTCCTCCCAGACTCACGGGTGTGTGTTTCCTAGAATGCTCCCGTAACAAGTGCGCATGCGTCCCAAGCTTGGGCAGCCAGAGGGTGTGCTCTCGTCCAGTCATGACTGCAAGTGGCAGAAAAGAATGCATTCTCTTTAAAGAGGAGTGTTCGTATCTATTCAGGTAGGAGACAAAATTTGAAAGCTTTCCAGAAATATAGTTGTTCCAGGCCCTAACTAAGGTTATAAGAAGGAGAGACAAAACTTTATAGCAAAACAAGCTGATATTTGACAGCTTTTTACCCGTTGAATTGAGTCCCATCTTAGGATCTTAATTAATTCCAGTATTTTCATAACTTTAGAAATGTCCTGTTTCTATTCATCTCCTTATATCCCCCCCTATATAATTAGACCCTTCTCTTTGGCTTTGCTCTTGAGTAATTTTTCCTTTACATCTATAATTTGTTTCAATTTGACCTTTCATGTGCGGGCCTTGATTATGTCTGAATTTCAATTTCATATGAAATATATTACAAAAATATGTGTATCTAAGGATGAGAATAACTCTTTGGGGGATTATTTATCTGAAAGTGATTATAATAATGGATAAGGATGTTTTCATAAATAAAAAGGGGTCAGGAAGCTTTAGGTTACCACATCAGTATAATTTCTTGAAACCAAAGCACAATCAAAGGGCTTTGAATGGACTAGGGTCCTACTATGTGTTTACTGAGTTTAATTTAAGGTTTGTAGAGTTTAAAAATATGATTTTAGCAATGCTCATCAAACTTCTCTGACATGCACCGTACACATTACAGAATTAAAGGGCTGGTATGACCCTCCATCTAGAAAGCAGTGTCTGTGAATTCTCTTATTTTGATTTTCAAATTGTTGCATTCTAACCAGTTCAACGATGTGGAGATGTGGCCACGGTTTGATGAACACGGTTCGCGTTCCTGTAACCAACACTTTTTAGCCAAAGGCCTTTGCACAAACTTCTTAACCTCTCAGAGCGGCCAGTTTTCTTATCTCGACAATGGAAATTCTATTGGGATACATTCATTAGGAGTCCCTGTGAGAATTAAAAAAGATAATACTTAGCTTAGTGTCCTGGTACATAGTACATGCTTTATAAACAATAGCTATAAATACATCAGTATGTTAACACAGTACTCTCATTCTCAAACCAAAACAAAATTGACATTAACTGATGTTTTTCAGAGTTTTGAAATCCAGTCCAGGACCTTCCCAGGATCATGTGAACACATTGTCTGTGTCTGTCTGTGTACGTGTGTGTTTGTGTGTATGTTTTCCTGCTCCAACATTTTATAACTTGCCTTTGTCAAAAAAAAAAAAAAAAGTCCCAGAACATGTGAGGGATTAGCTTTAAATGCTAGTTTTGGATATGCTAAATGTGAACTCGTTGAAGGAAGCTTCTTATCTGTGTCTAAATGGTTTTAATGTTCTTTGATTATATCCAGATTCAAAAAACTATTTTTTCAGTCCAAGACAAGATTTTTTCTGTCTTTTTTTTCAGTATGAATAATCATATTATATAAATAGTTAGCAGAAGAGGTTAAGAGAATGAGAATGGACATTGAAATTTTATGTGTCCACTTTTCATATATTCCTGATGAGATTACATGAAATTGGTCATTTCTTCTCTGTTGCCAGGATTTGGATGTAAACCCAAAGTTCCTTTAAGGAGACCAACATTTGGAACCTTTGGTTAGTGCTCATGTATGGAATTTGCTGCTATAAAGTATCAGTAAACTGATCTGCTGATAGGCTATTGAGTGGTCAAGATTTAAATTATACATGTTGCTTGAAGGATGTGATTTTATTAAAATATTTAAATTTAAATTTAATGAGGCATTTTGCTGACATTGTGTGTGTATACTCCTTTCCCCCTTCCAAAAGGCATTCTACCTGATGTCTGGGTTATCACCTTGAATATGCATGCAGGCTGACTTCGCACCTGCGATTTAGTTCACATTGAGAAGAGGAGGAATCTTGATAGACACCAATCAGATGAATTCACTTCAACCCTACTACATACCCTACAGAGGATGCCATGAGGGTTAAATGGGGCAACATAAAGAACCTGCGTACAATACTTCCTAAGTGTTACTTGCTTTGGATTCTCTGAGATCCTCCCAGATAAACTTCACACTGTTGCGTGTGTATTGGGGGTGGGGAGAATATCTGAAATTCTTGGGGTCTGAAATCAAGATCGTGGTCCATGAATCCTGAGCATTACTTTTGTATCTGCATGTCCTTTCACCTGTGGAATGTCCTCTTGTACTCCCTGCCATGAGACAGAAAGGAATGATTACCAATCCAGCCAGTGTGTTCTCTGAATTCAGAAACTAGCTGGTCATTCAGCCAACCACTGACCTGCTTAGCCTTCTCTGTCAAAGTAGCTTCCCTTCCCCTTATACCAACCTCCAGTTTTCCCCATTCTTAAAATGACTTAATTCTGCAGGTACAGCCATGACTAGTCTGGCCAATAATACAAGAGAACAGAAATCCAAACCTGGACTCAGACGCCAAGAACAAATTGATAAGAAGAAAGCATTTCTCCAGTTTTAGTCTCCCTACCTAGCACTTTAAACAAGAAGTTAAGACTCATGTATCCTGTGAACTTGACAGAGGATGTGCCTAGAATCAGGCCTCTTCCTTCTAATGTTACTGAGCGTTTCGGAGCAAATGTTTTTGCCCAGCCATTGTGTAGGAGCGACGTTTCATGGATTCTTGCATAAAGAAGCAGGGGCCCTTTGCCATAGTCGTAGGTAAACTCCTTCCGGAAGCTTTCCTTTGCTGTTATCTGTGTGTAGGCTGGCACGTTGCCTTGCTCCCGGAGACTCCCAAGTCGGCCTCTGCAGGGTCTGCCCCTCTGCTTTGCAAACACATCACATTTAAGTCTTAAAACCGGCACCCTCCCCCTTGCTGAGAACCTATCTTTTGGAAAGATTTCCAGTTTTCCTTTCCAAATAGGTCTGTGTTATTTGCAGCCTCATGACCCACAAAGAAATTATGTTTGAATATTTTTCTACATACTGATATTCAGATTGTATCTTCCAGTAAAAAGTCAAAGCATTCCCCCCAAATGAGTTGCTCACTGAAACACATTTTTGATCTGAGAAAAGAAATGGTTCCATAATTCTACCAAGTTCTCCCTGATATATTTAATCCTTCCTCCAGGTCACCTGGAAAAGTATGCTGAAGACAAAGTTAAGGACTTGTAAAGTGCATTTGAGAGTGCTTTATGCCACCCCCACCACCTTCACCAAGCGGGAGGGAGGGAGGGACGGAATACAGATGAATGAATACGTGAACATCAGGAAACGAAGGTGATCATTTATGTTGGAGATAAGAATCGTTACCTTCAGTACAAATTGCCAGTTACCCACTCATTTTTGGTGTTCAGTTTCTATATTCTGGTATTTATTTTTCTGCTTGCTACTGATGGCCATTGCTAGTGTCTTTTGTTTTCCTAGGGGATTTAGGATTTGTTAGCTTTAGTACATGGTGAAAAATTATACATGCAATAATGGAGCCAAATTGCACTTTTCAGATCCATCTCATCTTACACAGAAAGAGCCTCAAGGAAGGACATCCAGCTTGAATTAATCTAATTGAAAATTTTAAAAGTACCCTGGGTTTGAAATGCCTGGGAACTTTGCAGTAGGTGTATTTCTCCCTAACGCTGTCAGAGGTATTTGATGGCCAAAGGGAGAGAGCTGAGGTGCTGACTTGCCCTTTAGTTAATCTTTTTTATTTTAAACTTTGTCTTGAGCAAGCTGACTCTTTAGATAAAATAAGGCTGGCATTTTATGCAATAAGACTGACAATCTCCAGATGCAAAATGTTTTTTTCAACATGCTGTTAAGTAAATTGAATCTCCAATTCACTAGAAGTTGTTGGGTTTTATCGATTTTTTTCTCCCTTTATTCTAGGCAGGTGAGCTGCAAATGTCAACTGTCAGAACATGTCCAATAAATACACATTTAATTTTTACTGGTGTCTCCATATTCTTGAATCACTAACTTTCCCTAGGGAAAGTAGCTACCTTTCTGGTGTTGGCCAATTGAGACCTGCAATTCTATGATTCTTTACTTATCAAGATGTAGCTTCATGAAAAATAAGTTAGTGCTTATGTTTTCCTTAGGTGTGCCATTTCCTTAAGAATAAGATGCATTCGCTCAATAATTGTTTCTTCGTATAGAGTTCATTGTGGCTCTACAGATGGTTCAAGGCTTACTCTCTTATATTACTTACAGTACTCATTTATGTAATGTACATATGGAAACTTTATTCAGTTCTTCTGTATTTTTGTACATTATATTCAACTCAAAGCAGAGATAATGTTACTGGCATCTCATCCAGAGGAATACGATGCTATCTGTTCATTCTAGAGTAGTTTCCTTTTTTCTTTATCACTTTCCTTCCAAGGAGCAGGCAAAAATAATGCATGAAACTGTTTTTTAAGCCAGCGCAGCCCACAGAAGAAATACATTTGAAAAATTCTGCTCCTGGACAGAGGTTTTCAAATTGTATTTAATAGTCTCGGCATGTGGGAACTTTTGACCGGGTGCAGGTCTGCATTCGGGTAAGAAGCGCAGTTTTCATAGTTCGGGTTTACGTGGGCAAGTCATTTCTGCAGGCAGCGCCTTTGTGCTCTCCCACCGTCTTCTTTCTTCCTGCCGTACTTCCCCTCTCCCTCCCCAGCATCCTGCTTTCCACCCTCACGCCCGTCCTTTCCACTCCCCACCCCGCGTGATCACTCCACCATTCCTGGCCTCAGAGCGCTTCGTTTGCGCTTCCGACGGCCTTTGCCATGGGATGTTGTGATTTCGCTCTTTAGGGAAGTCGTTCCTGGGACTCCCCTGTCTTTGTCCTACAGCACCTACCTCCAGAGGCTGTAGTTAGCTATTTCCCTGTCTCCTATCTGGACTCTCAGCCTCTCAAGGATAGACACCACATTCAGATTGTTAGGCTTGTACCATATTATAGGTGGTGCTCAGTTAGTTGCGATTTTTAATGATGAATTGCAATAACAGCCAATATTTACTAAACAGTTGGGTAAATGCTTTGGATAATAGTGACCCAAAAAGTGAGTGCCAACACTTGTAAAAGTTAAGAATTTTCTCAGCCAGATACATGAGGCTGATGATATTTTTAGAAGCCACTGGTTGAGAAAATACATAATGATCGAAACCTACCATACGTTTTGTAATATTGAAATGTACTTGAATTTTGTAGAACGTAGAACTGCGTAAGGCAATAAATACATGTCAGCAACTGAATCTAAAAAGCAAACAAGAAAACAGAGACAGAATCATGGATATGGAGAGTGTTTTGGTGACTGCCAGAGGGGAGGCAGATTTGGGGGAATGGGTGAAGAGGTGAGGGGATTAAGAAGTACAAACAGGTAGTTACAGAATAGCCATGGGGATGTAAAGTGCAGTGTAGGAAATGGAGCAGCCAAAGAACTTACACACATGACCATGGACATGAACAAAGGTGTGGGATGGCCTGAGGGAGTGGGAGGTGCTGGCTAGAGGTGGGGAAAAATTGGGACAACTGTAATAGATTAATAGATAACACATAATTTAAGAGAATACTATGGAAACATTTGAAATCAATGCTCCGTATAGAAATGTGTATATTGTGAGTCCATCAACTGTCAGTCTTCGCTGGGCATTTAGCTTTGTCGACTCCTTCCAGTACCTCTGTGCCTCCCCTAACCCCTCCCCAGCGTCTGTGTTCACAGGCAGGAAGCCGTTGGTATGTGTTATTTAACATCTCTCTGCAGAGGACAGAGTCCCCCGTTTGCCTGGGACTGCCCCAGTTTATGCCTGCTGCTCTGGTGTCATTTTTAGTAGCTCCCCTTTTCACACTCAGAAGCGTCTTGATTTGGACATTAAATTATGTAGACACTCTACCTGTAGGCAGATATTTGTACTGCATTTGTTTTATCTTGACCCAGAAAAAATGTGACTAAAAGAGAAACTTAGAATTCCATCTCCAAGTGCATTTTCTCCACTAACATTATTAGTTTGGTTTTCGTTCTCTTCCTGGTTGAGCTCAAAGTGGTACATATTTTGCTTATCATTTCTAGCCATCAAAATGTTAGCCTTTGACCAAATGTGTGTGTTGCATTATTATAGTAAGTTAGAAAATAACTATTCTGAGGTCACACTTAGTTAATCCCTCCTTCCTCATTTTTCGAGTGGCCCGATAGTTAACAAATCCCACTGGTTGCCTAATTTTGCCCTACACAGCTCATGTGTGCGTGTTGGGGTGTGTATATATGCAAATTTTAGTGACTATTACAAAATACCCACAAGATATTTTGATTTTATAGTACACGCCTTACTCCCCAGCCCCCATGTAGACACAGCTCAGGCGTCTGCATCCTTTCTACGGGCAGACGATGTGTTGGGTGCGTTTCAGTACCAACGACGAACTCTGAGTCTCTCATCCATTAGAATTTCAAGCCACTGCCAGAGCCTTCTCCCTTCTCCAGGGGCCTGGCTGTCTTCGGTGAGGCTGCTGCTCACGCCTTGTTCTCCGTTCTCGATTATTCGGGGTTGTGGGGTGGGAGGGGTCACTTGAGTCCCTCAGCCTGTAGTGGGTAGAAGTGATCTCCACTCCCATTCATTCTTTCTGCTCTGTGACCAATGTCACTGCTTCTCCAGATGCCTCTGTCTCCTACTGTTCCAAGACAGTTCTCCGCTCTTGCCATCCATCTGGGAAAGAAATTACTTTTCAAAGCTACTATTAGGTTGGCAAATGTCAGTGTGTTCGGGCTGCTATAGCAAATTACTACAGAGTGGGTAACTTGAAAACAACAGAAACTTAACTCCCACCGTTCTGGAGGCTGAAAGTCTGCGAGCAGGGCACCAGCATGCCTGGGTGAGGGCCCTCTTCCAGGTTGCAGACTTCCTGTATCCTCACTTGGTGGAAGGAGCCAGAGAGTTCCGTGGGGTCTCTTTGATAAAGAACTAATTCCACCTTCATGACCTAATCACCTCCCAAAGGCCCCACCTTCCAACACCATTCCACTGGGCGTTAAGATTCCAATGTGTGAATTTGCAGGGAGAGGGGACACAAACACTCAGACCATAGCACCAAAAGAGGTTGCCAGCTCCATTAATTTTTCAGCCTTCCTCCTTGATTTGTTGGACTGAATCCCCAGGACAGGGTACATGATAATTGAGTGGTACCGCCGAAGGTCATGCTCTAAGGCGTAGTCTCAGAGTACAGCATGCACACCAGCTGTCTCCATCCCATTCCCAGATGCTGAGGAAGTCTTTGTCTTCCTTCTCTGATTAGGAGTTTTGTTTTCTGGCACCTGAAAACAAGCCAAGCACCCTTCACTTGGAGCACCAGGGGCACACATGTCACTAGGATCAGATGTGACTAACCCAATGTCCCAAAGTTCTCAGGATAGTGGTACAAAGTAAAGTCTCCTTTCTCTGCATATGTTAGAATTATTTTAGATGTAATTTAAATTTTGTAAACTATAAATATTTCAACTTAGCAAATAGTTATATTTCAACATGTTAGTATATATGATTGTTTGCATGTTGGTTACTTTAAAATATAAATTTCTCTAGTGGAAACATATCTAGGTGGGAACTTAAAGAAAATTTTGTAACTATGGTTAATTCTGTAAGTGTGTTTACATGGTACCCACTAACTGATTTGCATGGTTAATCTTCCATTGAATGTCTTTTCTTAAATATTACACAAATGACATCGAATTCAGCTACTACCCACTTTCTCGGAGAAAATGAAATCAATTTTTACAGCTGGAAATAATCTAGTCTTTGGCACTGGGCTCCTTAACTTTCTCTCTGGGGAAAAAAAATGCTTTTTTGATCTAACAGTTTATTGCAAAAGTAGGGTTCTGACTTCTGTTTACATGATGAAAAATAGAAAATAAATTACATTACTTTATTGGGAAACTGGGATTAAAATGCCTTCAAAGTAATTTGGAAATTCCAAATCTTGTTGAACTATTTCATTTCCTTCGGAAGAAAATGCAGACCTAATGTTCTCATCAAATTACGTTTTCTGTCTTCTCCCAAGTTCTCATAATGAAATTGATTTCTCTTGTCATCAGCTTATCCTCACATTAAAGTGTTCCCTCAAACATTGTTCATTGGCTTCTTAAAGTCTTTGCATATGATGATGTTTTGACTTAAAGTAAGGTAGTTTAATTGACACTGCTGAGTGATATGCAGTAAACTTATAGATGATACATTTTATTCTTTCTAAAAAGCTAAGGAATAGAAAGATGATGAGCAAAAGTGATCTTACTATATCCACAACCAAAACCAAAAAACTGACATTTTAAGTAAGGCAAATAGATTAAAATTAAGAATATGCTTATCTTGAGATACTCAAGCCTAATCCTTGGTTAACCCAAGGATGTCTTATATCAGAGGAGAATGTTTCCCCTCTCCTGAAGAATTTACAGTCTAGAGAAAGAAAAGGTGGGGGATTTTTAGAAAGAAATGGGATTGGGGAGGAGGGAAAAAAGAATATGCTAATCTTGAGCTATGCTGTGCTGTTTGATATTAGGGTATTATTTGACTACTTTTTAAAACAATTAAATGTGACATCAGAGCAAGCTTCAGCAATATTTTTCAGATAAATTTATACATCAACGATGCTCACAAATATGTCACAGGTGGGGTTTTTCTTAACAAAACAGCTACAGAAAAGGTGGCCCTCGCACCGTAAGACTCGTTAACCAGCTCCCGGTTTTCCCCTGGTGTGACCCTCAGCTGCGCTCTAACACACCCTTAGCATCGCTTAGAAGCTGCTTCCCAGAATGCAGGAGTCTTCCCCAAAACCTTGCCGTATTATTGCTCACAGAACAAAATACGAAATGAGTTCTTCCGTGGGTACAGAATTTTAGTTTCGCAAAATGAAAAAGTTCTGGAGATGTTAACAATATGGATATATTTAACACTTGAAACGATGAAGATAGTAAAATTCTATGTTACGTGCTTTTACCGCAATAAAAAAATTTATGTATTATTCATAGTCATGATCTGACCTCTCAACTGTCTTCCCTGCATTGTCTTTTATTCATTCAGGCAACATATCTTTTCAAGCACCTGGCAGTGTCAGAAACCTGCGAAGCACAGCAAGGGAGAAGGCACAGACCCACATGCAGAATTTAAAGTCAAATCTTGCCAGAGTGGGAAGGGCCACCGTACCATTGTTCCTTGTGCTTTTGCCGTGGTTCTTTAATGTTCTCCGTGTCCACCTCACGTTTGTGCGCCTCTCTGGCTTTGTTTACTGTCCTGTCTTAGTCTTAAACGCCCTCCTGGCTCTCCCCTGGCCTCAGTGCTTATTCTTTCTAAACCATTGACAGTTCTTTTGCCTTTTAAGAAACCATTAAAAACGACCCAGAGGTAAAGCTCGTTCAGCTGCCATATTGGGCTGCATTATTTAGCTTCTCTAGTCCCTCGGACTTGGCCTGATGGTTAGTGAGGCGGATTGCATGTAACAGGCACAGAAGAAGGTTTTTCAAACGAAATGATGTTAAAATATCTCAAATTCTTTTCTTAATATATACCAAATGCCTTGTTTTTATTGCTTGGATATATATGTTTATATTTAATTTGTAATTAAATTTATTTATACATACACTTATATTTATAACATATATATTTATTTATAATTATCATCTTTCTTTTTTTGGATCTAAAGGTTCAGTTGCATACCACCAAATGCCCCCGAACGTACTACGATTATCGCGTGTACTGAGACTCGCTCTCTCAGGAAGGAGCCGGCCGGGTGCGGGGACTTAGCCTTGAGTGCAGTAGTGAATGAGGGTCGCTGTCTTGCAATGCTGGGCTCTAACCAGTATCGTCTCCTGAAGCACTAGTGCCATTTTGTGGGGTTTAGATTGATTTTACCCGTTGGGGCCTAGGAATACATGCTCCTCTCCCCATTGTTACGAAATATATAATTAACTTCTCTGGTGTCCTCTTCTTCATCTATCCACCCACTGTTCCACGGCATGCTTCTTAAACCGTCATCTGGTCTCCCATGTTCGTGACATTGAAGGCTGTAAAGGTCAACCAGTGAGCTGCCGCAGAAGGCGCTCAGATTGGAGCCATTTGCTTGAGTTCCCACTCACACCAAGTGGACTCATAACGCATGAGCGGTGCCCGTTCCAGCATTCCCCAGAGCCAGAGCGAGTGTCTCATTTTAAGTAAATATTGTCAAGTATTCCTTTTTTAATTTCAGCATTATTGGGGTGTGACTGAAATAAAAAAAAAAACGTAAGGTGATTAAAGTGTACATCATGATTTGATATACACGTACATCATGAAAGGAGCCCCACGTGTGTTACCCCATAGGAGTGTGTTGATGTTCCCTTGTTTTTTTCACGAGGACATTTAAGTTCTACTCCCTTGGCAGATTTCAGTCATGGCCCCTCATTGTTCAGTGAGCTTTGGGAGGAAGAGTTATCAAACCGTGCGGCTCTCAGAGCTACACTGCAGAGAGCTGGGTGAACTGAAAGATCCTGTCTTCACCTTGCAAGTTGCTTTGATCGGTGGAAAAGCAACCAGCACTGCCTTGGGAAGCCATGGGTTCAACTGTGGCTCCTTTGGCCAGGATTGTGTTTTGTTCTGTAATTTTTTAAAGGTTTAATTATGGTAAACAGTGTAAAGTTTACCATTTTTAAGTGTACAGTTGAGTAGCATTAAGTATATTTACAGGGTTGTGCAACAGATCTCTAAAAGTTTTCGTCTTGCAAAACGGAAACTCTCCACCCATCAAACAATAAAGAAAACGTAAACAACAAACATTCACCCCTCCCCCAGTCCCTGGCAACCACCATTCTAGTTTCTGTTTCTAAAAACTTGACTACTTTAAATACCTCGTATAAGCGGAATCATGTAGTGCTTGCGTTTTTGAGACTGGCTTATTTCACCAGGGGTAATGTGCCCGAGACATACAAGGATTCCTTGTATGTCTGTGCTACATTATATTATTCATCGGTTCCCCCTCGGGTGGTACATGAGTTGCTTCCACCTCTTGGCTATTGTGAATAACGTTACTGTGAACATGAGTGTGCAAACATCTCCTAGAGATCCTGCTTTCCACTTGGGGGGCATATACCTGGACGTGGGGTTGTTAGGTCATGTGGTAATTCTATTTTGTAAGGTTTTGAGAATTGGCCACACGGTTTCCCACAGAGGCTGCACCATGTACATAACTGCCAACAGCGCTCAAGTGTCCTACTTTCTCACGTACTTGCCGACACTTGCGTTCTATTTTGTTTTGTTTTATTTTGCTTTAATTATACCTGTCTTAGCAGATGTGAGGTGATGCCTCATGGATTTGATTTGCATTTCTCTAATCGTTAGTGATGTTAAGCTTCTTTTCATTACGTTTGTTGGCCATTTCTATGCCATCTTTGAGCAGATGGCAGTTCAGGTTCTAGGCCCATCTTTAACTGGGTTATTTGGTTTTTGTTATTGACATGGAGTTCTTTGTATATTCTGGATGTTCACTCCTTATCAGGCATATGATAGGCAAGTACCTACTCCCATTCTGTAGTTTGCCTTTTCACTCTCTTGACTGATAGAACCGACTTTAATATCCGATGCCATAATTGGTGCAGAAATTACCTTTGGCTGCTCTGCTGACATGTAACCAGTGATCTCTCCTGCCCAGACAAGTACGCCTGACCATGAGGTCCCGTTCTGTGTCAAGTTTATCCAACTTCTGTGAAACTAATAACACTCGTAAGAGCGTTATTTTAAAACTTTTCTGTGCATTAAAGCTGTGATGAAAAACTTAGCATCTTCCTTGTTGTAACTGCACTGGTGTATAAAGTACCGAGAGTACTCTGATTTAAGGCCTCCATAAATTGAACAAGGGTTGACACGGAGGTGCAGGCAGGCCATTTTGCTGTACGTCTGGTTGTGTCTGATCCCGAGTCTGTGAAGGAGGAAGTCTGGTTCGTATTGTGTTGCGGGAGGGTGTCTGGTTTGTACTGCGTTGAAGGAGGGTGTCTGTTCTGTATTGTGTTGAAGGAGGGTGTCTGGTTTGTATTGTGCAGCCACTTTCGTGGTGCTTGAGAAAACATGAGCTGTACCAGTAGGGACGATCTGGAAGTTATTTGGAGTTGCATGGGCCTGTTTCTAGAAATCATCAAGGAAATGATATACTAAGTAACTAGGGTAGAATCCAGGGGAAATGTTTGCCCCCCCCCCCTTTTTTTAAGGAAATATGTACAATCTGTGGTTTCTGCAGAACCTTTTATTTTCATCTCAGGGAACATCAGTGTGTTCACAAGATACACATAGTCAATTTCTCCATTAAAATGCAACCAGCTATTGGGTGATGGTGAGAATAGTTGTGACAGTATCTAGGGCACCCGTTCTCAGAGTCACATGCTCCCTAGGCACTCACAGAGAAAACAAGTAATTGTTTGTGATTATGGCACATCAGTGAGGTGGGTTTCGGTGAATAGTAATATTACTCTTGTTTGCTAATTTCTAAACCTTTCCTAAATTAATGTCATTGTGTGAGAGAAAGTCCAATAAATAATTGGTTATTTTTTTAGGATATAAGCTTCACTGACAAGGTTTATTTTTATTTTGAAATGGTATTTGTACTTTTGGAAAACATATGAAATAAAGCATGTCACAGTTATCTTTGGAAATTTTATAGTGTTTTCAATTTAAAAAGCATGCCGTTTTCATTGCGATCCGGACCGTGACACTGAAGTCCAGAGCCTCAGATGCCCAGCAGTTCTGGCTTGAGCATAAATTGCAAAATCAAAATCAATATTTAGTTTTAAAGAAGGATACGAAGGAGCATGTGCCGTGCTGTTGATTTCTTTTATTACTTTGCTTTTAGTGTTCTCTGCTGACAGTAAAACTCATACTCCATTTGTCTAAAGATCCATAAAGCTGGAATTTCCTAAGAGCACTGTATATAATGATTATGGCAAAAGTCCCAAGTTTTCCGGTGGGGAAACAGGCTTTTACTCTTTTTTTAAACTGTCAAGCTGTTGGCAAAAGCAAGCACTCTAGTTAAATGACTAAGCAAATGGTTTCTGAGACCTGCCCCAGTCCTTCAGAAGGATCCATAAGAAACATCTGGCTAAGTGACTAAACTCCATTTGCGGCCATGCATATCAAAGATTAATCATCAAGGATTCGGACTAATTCCAGTCACTGCTTCTTAGTGAATGCCAGATGTGAACCCGCCAGCCTTTTTTCATGTGCCATCAGAAACACTTGAATGGACCAGTTGTCTGGTACTCTATAGAGTAATGGGATTAATTCTAAAGAGGGGTGGGGGGTTCCAGCTTGGCCCAGCCCTGCACACTGGGTATGCAGAGGGAGGTTTCAGCAGCGCATCCGTCCGTCCGCAGCCGAGTGTTCTCGGTCTTTTGCCATCCATCATCTGTCATAGTCCAGCTTTAAACTCCTGTCAGAATTACTATGCAGTAGACGTATAGATCTTGATGAAAAGGGTTGGGCAAAAAAAATATATTCTGAGCTCGTTAACTAAGGTTCTTTAAGAATGCTATCGGAGAGGAGATTAAAAATCAATTTCCAATGCAAATGTCCGTGAATGAGAGACTGATTAAAGCCATTGGAATATATCCATACAGTCTCCACAATGGGGGCAGGGAGGAGTACTCTGCTCCAGCCAGGCACGCGGGGGCCAAGGCTGATAGAGGCCTCACCTTCCTCATCAGCAGCTTCCAAGGTTGCTGTCCGCGTGGACATTCAGCGAGCAGATGGGAAAAGAGAGGTTGGATAAATGTGGAAGGTTGCAGTGGGCCAGGCAGGTAAGTGACCCATATTCCCCTGACCAAGATGTAATCATGTGACCACAGCTCATTGCAAGGGAGGCTGGGAATTGTAGTCTGTGCACCAAGATGAAGAAGAAGCAGGTGTAGACACCAGCTCCTCAGTCACTGCTACATAGGTGATGGGGGCTAAGTAAAAGGAGAGCAGAAGGGAGGCATTTCGTTATATGAGTGTGTGTGATTTAAACAATGTATATTATGACCTATTAAAAATAAAATTTTTCAGGAAAAAGAAAACTAAGTCATGGTCAATATAACACTTCGAGCTCCTATCCTAATTATAAATCATGAACCCCAGAGAATTTTGTTATTTATCATGGTTTATGAGCACACTCTAATTCCTTTTGAACCAAGCTAGTTCTGGAGTCAGGGTGAACCTCTCCGTGATCTGGTTCACTACAGTTTGGGGATTTTTTTCCCCCTCATTCCAATTGGCAGGCCAGCTGAAGAGGGACAGCTGTGTGATTGCCTGACAAGGAGGAGGTTAGCCTTGCCTGTGTTTAACTGGGTAAAGCATCCCCCACACCCCTGGTGCAGCCACTGAAAGGACCCCCTCTCAGATCTGGGTAGAAGGAGGCAGACACAGCATGTGGTAGCTTATCGGCCACATTTGAGACCCAGAAGCCTTACTCCTCACACCCGCTGCTCAGATGTGTTCAGCACTTCCTCTTGTTCCTCCTTGCAAGGTCCCCACTTCTTGGACTATCAGACAAGATTTTGATCTGACATTTGCCTGTGTTTCCAACTTTACACCTTCTCCCCCCTCCCCACCCCACTTTTTTTAAGGTTTCTCTGTGACTGAAACCAGAGTGCCTCACGGTGACACGCGACAGCAGGTTTTGCTCTGGGAAGCATTATCAAGTGTGCTGTAGACAGAAATGCACTATTTTAGTGCAAAGACTACTAATGCATTTGTGAGACGTTGTACTGCAAACCACATCCCTCCTCGGGGTACACACATGCACTGAACGTTCCGAGAAGGTACGCAGCTAGACGCTTGTTTAACTTTGTTCATCCAGGCATTTGCCACGCTCAGTTGATCACAGAAGACACACCCTACCTAGGTGTCCTTGGTTGGGCGCACTGACATGCAGAACGTCAAGTTGGATGCTGTTGTTCTAGATGTGTGTGGTCCAATGCCATCACCACTGGCCACGAGAAACCATTGAGCACTTGACCTGGGTCTCATATTTTGTTTCTATTGGACAGCGTTACTTCGGGTTTCTTGTTCATTCTTCCCTGAATTCTATTATAATTATACCCATTTTAAATTGTTGATGCTTGTTTGTATATAAACCCATTGTTACCAATATATTTTAGAACATTTTTAGCAAAGATCTTTTAGTGGTAAACTCTAAGTCTTTGCCTAAAAATGCTCTTATTTCAACATAATTTCAACATGCAGTTTGAGGCTTATCTAGTTATGGGATTATGAATCATCTTCCAGCTTACTAACACTCTCTTCAAACTGCATGTAAGCAACTATTTAAGAAGTCTCTTATTAAATGACTATATTCATCATTTCAAGTACAATTTGGTTAATCATTTTCATCTGCCTGGTGATTTTTTTATGATCTTTACTCATTTTAATATTTCAGCCAACGCCTCTTATGACTTTACTATTTGGGGTGTGTTCATTTTACAAGCTCTCTGATATTTCTATGATCAGAATGCCTTGAGGAGGTCTGATCCTGCCCCTGGTTCTGTCAGCTCACTCGTGTCCGGGGTGCATGGTTTTCTCATTTGGTTTCTAATCTGGAGTCGTAAGCTCAAGTTTGGTGGAGCTTAACCAAAGCTATGTGCCCTGGAATGAGGGTATATTACCCATGAGATGTTTTGTGTTTGCTTCTGCCGGGCACCTGCTAGTCTTTCTGGAAGTTATTGCAACATACGTGTTAGTTTAAATTTGAGCCCCAAGGCTAATTGGGGGGAGACCCGTAAGTATGAATTTTAAGAGACATTTTCCCCCATTTATCTTTACTGTCTTCCCTATGACTGAGGGAGATTGTTTTCCCTGATTCAGTGTTCTACTGTGGGAAAAACACTCTGTGGTCCCATTGTTAGAGATGGATTTCTGCTCCTGTCTTGAGAACCATTTTCTTGTTACGTGCAAGCCAAACTTCTCAGTTGCCTAGGATCAACCCACGGGCAGCTCAAGTACCACTACCTCCACCCTTGTCTGGTTTTTGTTTCTGGAAATTTTCCTTATGCTCCTACAATTGTAGGTATGCATTTCAGAGAATATTTATGGTTTAGCAAGCATTTCCTAGGGTTTTGTGACAGATGGGTTTATAGGATGATTATTTTGCCATATTACCATAAACTTTTAATACATGTTAAGTAAGTAAATGGATCTGTGCAAGAAGTATAAGAACAATCAGTAAGAGAGAGCAGAGCAAACAGGAAAGAGAGGCTGGGAAATGCAGAGGTCATTTGTTGTCACTCACTTTGTCTGCACAGATGCTCTCCGACTCCGACCTGGTAACCACCAGTTCTCTCTGGCTTTTGAGCATTTGAAATGTGGATGGCAAGTTAAGACATGCTAAAGACATCAAATACAAACTAGGTTTTGAAGACTTAATATAAAAAGAATGTAAAATATCTCAGTTTTCATGTTGATAATATATTGAAATGGTATTTGCTATCTTGGGTAAAACGAAACATTGAAATTAATTTCACCATTTTTTGATGTGGCTACTAGAAAATTTAAATTTATGACTTCCCTGTTTCTATGGCCCAGCATTAGAGTACATTGTTGGTACATAGTAAGTACTAGTTGAATAAAGGGAGGTACACTCAAATTGTCTCTCATTATCCCTAAACCTAGTCTATGATGAATCTCACAAGACCCAAAAATAATTCCCAGCCTGGATCTACTTGTAGATCCAATTCCTACAGCTAAGGGAGCGTGAGATGAGAGAATAGAGTTTAGTTCACTGAAGTGTAGCACATTTAGGCAGAGGGTGATTTGGAGAAATGAGTTTAGGTAAATGCTTTTGAAAATCACTTGAGTACAACAACATACCTATCTTTAGTGATCGCCTTTCATGTTCTTGTCACACTTTGTTTAGGTGATGTAAAAAAGTTTTGACATAATATATAATAAATGAAAAGCACTTAAGAAACAGAATCTCAAAAATAAAACAAAAGTTCTGAATTCAATGCTGTTTTTTCCTCTAACATTGTCTCCAGTCTGGTTCCCTAAATCGGTTTTCATCCATGTATCATTTGGGTATACAGCGAGACAAAGAGGGCACTAGAATGCGGGAAACACCGGACACTCCAAGTGTGTGTTTCACGCCAGGATTGTTAAACGTGCTTGGTCACCAAACGGTGTTCTGCCTTTCGGCTGAGACACGAGCTGGGGCTGTAAAGTGAGCCAAGCAAACAAAAAGTTGACACAGGCATCATCACACTCGCATCTGCAAGTAGTCAGTAAGCCCGTGATGTGACATTTTAAGGGTGTTTGGCCGCACTTTGTCTTTGTCACTCCATACATTTCACAATAGCCCCTCTAACAAAGTCCATGTGTTTTTTCTAAGTGCTTGGGGAGGGGAAGTAAAACTATGAAAGAGGATCATCAGCTAAAAGAGGTGAGGCTTCCAGAGAGCTGTTATTCCACCAGCCAGCAGATCAAACCCCGGTGCAAAGGGGGCACAGGCCTCGGCTCCAAGTTGTGCTTCATGGCCGTCTCCAGGGACCCCCTGTGCCTGTGTAAAGACACCTTCCTATCTCATGGCCCCATAGTCTCTGCCGCTGGCACTGAAGTCCTCGCACGTTGGCTGGGCCTCCAGCGGCAGCCGCTGCAGCTGCCATCCCCAGGATTCTGCTCGAACGAGGAGTGGAGCCTGGGTGGCGATGCAGACTCTCCTTTGCTCACTGACCACGGGGCGGTTAGCAAGCTGGGTGGCACAGCTAAGGTCTCCTGCCTTCCCTTTGAGTCCAACTGCCACAAAAGTTTATTTCATGTACAGTTTCTCCGCTGTGTGGCGTATCAGTCCCTACCAGGGACAGATGGGCTTCGTCCTGCAGTGTTACGGACAACCCGATTCCCGCCCAGTGGGCTTTTACCTGTAACAGTGGGACACATCTGTTCCCCCCAGGGCCTGTGTTGGGGAGACAGGCCCGTGGACCACATGATGAAAGCATTTGGAGATGGAAAGCACAGCTGTCTTTGAAGTGGAATTATCTGTAACTTTTATCAGATGGCGTCCTGATTCCATCTGTATGTTTAGTTTCTAGTTCGCAGGCAAGAAATTGTCCATTTGCTGCCTCCGTTGTTTGGCCAGAGGAACAAAGGGCACCAAAAGCCAAGTGGATGGCCAGAGTTAGTGATTATGCCTCTTTTCATCCATTAGCTCTGTACCCTGGATTTCTGATGCCACTCAGCGCTGTCCGTGCGTTATGCTTTGCTGCAGTGAAGTGG